>LPNX010994833.1:0-17011 GCA_001517045.1 Pseudotsuga menziesii | reverse complement strand
ATAATTGTATTGATAAAGGAATTTAGACTAGAGACCTTGTATCAAATGTATTATAACGAGACCACGATAACATATTTAGTGGATATACATGGTATCTTGACGGAAAACACTATTAGTAACGTAAAATTGGACAATTGGACTAGTCATAGATTACCATGTGACAAGTTGGGCCTATTATTTACAAAGGATGGAAATGAAGCAAATTAAACTTTGCATGACTTGAAGATCCCCATGCTAAAATAAAAAATGATGTAAAAGTCAAAATACCAGAATTGCAGTTCATACTAAATAAGAAAAAGATATATATCCAGTCAAAAGGAAAAGAGACGGGGAAAAACCATACTTGCCAACAAACATGATATGACCCTATTTGATGAAGATGAAGATGACCATGAAAATTGAAATTAAATGTTTATAATTGACCAATTAAGTGTATTTATTTAAATAATTGACCAATTTGATGCGCCGTCGCTTAAGCGACGCTTATGAGGCTATCTGTCGCTTAAGCGACGCTTATGAGACTAGCCGTCGCTTAAGTGACGCTTATGGCCACATTTTAAAAAAAAAATTATCTTTGTGATTTTTGGTGGGTTTAAAAAAAGAAATCCACGCGGCGTCGGATTTTGGATCGAAATGTAGTAGTGATATGAGTGGTAATTTGGAGCTCTTTTAGAGCGAAGTGCCGGAGCTCTTTTGGCATTGGAGGACTTGTATCTCTTTGAGTTATTTTTTGTATGGAGGGTGGGCATCTCTGGATCAGTACTCTGATATTTCCTTGTGCTCCTGGATTCGACTGCATTTGTGTGTCCTCAATAAAGTCTGTTTTCATTTGTGGCTTCTCCTGGGTTCTATTAGGGGAGCAGAGACATTGTATATCTTGGTATCTCTTGTTACTGGGTCATACCTTCGAAATACCATTATCCCTTCTCTTCAGTATACCACCACCCAGAGTCTAAAAATAATTTGTTTCCATATCACACTAGTACAATCCACCACTAGTATTAAAAAAGACTGGTGTCCTCAAAATCCACGCGCCGTCGGATTTTGGATCGAAATGTAGTAGTGATATGAGTGGTAATTTGGAGCTCTTTTAGAGCGAAGTGCCGGAGCTCTTTTGGCATTGGAGGACTTGTATCTCTTTGAGTTATTTTTTGTATGGAGGGTGGGCATCTCTGGATCAGTACTCTGATATTTCCTTGTGCTCCTGGATTCGACTGCATTTGTGTGTCCTCAATAAAGACTGTTTTCATTTGTGGCTTCTCCTGGGTTCTATTAGGGGAGCAGAGACATTGTATATCTTGGTATCTCTTGTTACTGGGTCATACCTTCGAAATACCATTATCCCTTCTCTTCAGTATACCACACCCAGAGTCTAAAAATAATTTGTTTCCATATCACACTAGTACAATCCACCACTAGTATCAAAAGCGTGTGGGGGGGGCATGGTTTGGAAAACAGCATTGACAAACCCTATTTGTAACAAGCCTCCATGATTTTTCCAACATCATCCTCTGATTTGAAGATGAACCCCATCCACCCTCGAGTAACGATAAATTTTTTTTGGCAAGTATCCCTCCACTAGCTTCCAAGAATATTTCAGACAGAATATCAAATTTAGTTCACCCATCCTTCGCCCTTGAAACTGTCCAACTAATTCTTTTGAGGCCACTTCTACACCTTCGTGCATTTGAATATCGTCTCCCAAAACCAATTTGATAGAGAAGAGTTTTTGTTTTAGTGCACTTCTTCATTTTTCCCCTTTTCATAGGGGTTTCACCTTTACTAGCTTCACCTACCCTTAGAGCACTCGCAAAGATCTCATTCATACTTAAACCCTTCGAAATACTATTATCCCTTCTCTTCAGTATACCACCACCCAGAATCTGAAAATAATTTGTTTCCATATCACACTCGCACAATCCACCACTAGTATCAAAAGCGTTTGGACCTAGCAAAACCTTCTCATGGGCAGTGAAGCTTTGCACCTGAAATGTACAAGGAATGTTTCTTAACATAGAAGTCCTCCCCATCAATATTTGGCCCACCCCACACCTTGAAGCGAAAGGGAAAAGCAGTGGCCCAGATAACCCCAATGTCGAAACCGCTGTGCCTCACTGCCTCCATTGTTTACTCCTGCACAGTTCATAGAGTCCAGAGTAAGTACGAGGGAAATTGGGAATAATCTCAAACTCTCAAACAATTGGTGCGGAGTAGAGGAGCTCTTACTCCAATCTGCCATCGCATTTGTCTAGTTACATCCTCAACCAATGGGAGGTCCATCGACCTTGTCAATACCTGACAAGGCCCATATAGCCTCCTGTCCCACACGACAGACGGCGGGAGTTCCAACGACCTACCCACATAACCCAAACTTTCTGGATGAGAGGAGCAAGGCCCCACGGGTCTGGAATCTAGATACACCTCAGAGCAGCTTATATCTGCTGTCCATATGGATCACGCTTAGGGTATTGCCAATTTGCCAAGATCTCCTATCTAAATTTTGGTTAAGATTAACATAACATGAAAGACCAACAGGCTAGTATGTAAGGAGGTAATTCTACTTACCAAGTTTCAACTCCCTGTACCTTGTATCTTGTGAACTATCACACCACAAGTGGGCAACCCTAGGTGGAATTGACAAAACAGACCTCACCTGTAGAATTGAATGACAAAATAAACATCTCACTTGAGACTTCTCGGACTAGGTATTTTTAAGTATTATTAGTTTTTTGAACTTGCACTTCACAATGAAGGCATTTTTAATTTACTAAGCAGTACTCAAAAAATGAAAAAAAAAATATGTTTACCTCTTGATCTTATCACATAGTTTTTTTTCCTACAAGAAAAAATATATATACAATACTTAGAACAATCAGTCTCACTTCTAATGATAAAATCTCAAAAACCCACATTATAATATAAAACATCCAGACAATTTTGGGTTTGAAAAACAATTACGATTTAGGTTCCGAAGTGAACATATAAATATGACGTAGGGTTTCAACAAAACTACACGCAGGTTTTCCTTATACAAATTCGGACACAGGAACAATTTTGGGTTTGAAAAACAATTACAATTGAGGGTCCAAAGTGAACTTACAAATGTGACGTAGGGATTCAACAAAACTACACGCAGGTTTTTCTTCTAGTACAAATTCGGACCCAGGATAAAAGAGTTTCTGCAACAAATCGCCTGCTACTGGAATAACTAAATGAGTTGATTGAATAATTCAACATGCAGGCCCTAGTTCTGATCCTTGGTACGCTTCTGCAAAAAAGGATCAAGTTATATCTACGAGAAGGACGCCTAAAACAAAAATTCAAATGCATTAAAATAACAGGAAAATTAGCCATGGTGCCCAACAGTGAAACATGACTTGTATGTCTCGAAAGAAAACAATTATAAAAAAAGAAAAAGAAAAATGTAGTGACTGTGAATGTTATGCCAGCCCCCAAAAAGGATTAAAGCAGCAACGCTGCAACAAATACCCAGGGCAACAGAGTATAACATTCCACTGCTCAGAGGCATTTCTTACCCACCCCACACTCTAATCTGCCGCCTTCCCAGAGGAGAGGCAGCAAATGAGGAGCAGGCTGAATAATAGATGCCATTTGTTATATAACGTTCACGATGGAATTTACGAAATCAAACAAAAAGATGTTTACAGTCGGCCCATGCCGTGAGGACGAAGAGCTCCAGCAAGAAGCATCTCATCCCCGTCATTGAATAACAATATTACGATTACAAGATAGTCCTGAAGTGTGGCTGAACGACGGCAAGATCTATCTATTGAGCTGCAGAGCATTTAATGTGGGTGCAGTAGGCTTGATGACCGTTGAATCTCCAGCAGCTCAAGATCCAACTATCATCAAGCTTGTTGTAGCCGCATTAAATGCTCTGCAACTCAATAGATAGCTCTTGTTCTGAACGACATGCTAACAACACGCAGCACCACCATTAATGAACTTATCTGCCCTTTTTACCCTTTTAATGAAGGATGGAACGATCTAGGGTTTCATTTGCTAGTAGGGTTCGAGTGGCTCCGGCGGATTTTTGATAAAGACCGGTCAAATTTATTCGAATTTTGCAATTTTAGCCTTGCACTAAATTTCAAGTGTCTTGCACTAAATTTTCGACTTTAAAACTATGTAGATCGCTCAAATTACGATTTAAACACACCAAATTTTGATTTCGACAATGATTAGTCAACCGGATTCTGGCGGGTTGGGTCGTTAGAAGCTCTGTATTTCCTTCTGTTAGAAGTTGGCGCCTTTTTTTTTCCAGATACTTTTCCACTTTTATTTAAAACTGGGCGCATTTTTAATGTTGAAAAGACTTTTAGTTAAAATAAGTTTAAATTTATTTAAACCCCAGCACCAGAATCCATCCTGTCATGTATGGAAGAAAAAGCAAATCCTTGAAGTCCAATGTATTCATTACAATAGAAAAACAAATAACATTTAAATTTTGTCTTTAAAATAAGGAGGTCTAATCATTTGTTTTTTTTCAAGGAGAAAAATAGCAGTTTCTTGTTATTCATCTGAATCAAAGGAAACCTTTGTGCATTAGTATAAAAGTACAATTATAGGCAGACACTACACAACGTATATCATGTGCACAATCATCTCTCAAAAATACAGATAGGAATCCCAGAGAGGTATTTAGCAAGAAAGGAGGCCTAGTGCCACAGAAGAGTACAATGATAAAGAATAGGCCACAGCCTGGGCCATAAACTCAATCACATCTCCAACAAAACAGTAAGTAGTATGATCCACCCAATGAGGAGACGGTAATGAAATCTTCCAGTCTCCCTCTCGAATCAACTCAACAATCAACATTCAAATCCCATACAGACCAACTGTTCTAAGGAGGCACTCAGCTGGGATAAAAAACTTCAATAATGGGAGCCACGCCACCCAAATCATCAAAGATGATAGCTCAAAAAACAGTCCCAAAAAGATAGGGGAAAAGTCATACTCAAAAGAGTTGAACTGAGCCATGCCAAAGGCATACTCCCTCAAAAAATTCCAAGTGATATAAGATCCCAGATGGTAAATGGAGTGCTTCCTTAGAAAGGTTGTCCGCCTAAACATTGAATTCTCTAAAGACATGAGTTGTTTCGAGATGGATAAAGTAAGATCTGAGAGTCATAATCTCATGACACCAGCCTGCCAAACCCAGAGTCTCCAAGGGAAGCCTTTCCATAAACCAGTTAATGATTGTCGAAGAGTCCCCTCTGATATGCAGATAAGGAATCCCAATATGCTTGGCAAAAACAAGTAGTACCCAGGAGGCAAGCAGTTCAGACAGTGTATCTGTGCTCTATCCACAGCTTAATTTTAAGTGGAAATGGTGTTCTTTGCTCAGAATAATGTGTACACCAACGCCTCCAATTCTAGTTGTTGAGGCTCCATGAAAAAAACCGACGGGATAATCATATACCGGTGTCTGACCAATTAAATTCCTGTGAGTTCTGGTTGTAACCTTCACTTTATGTCTGAGAAGCTATTCCATGATAAATTGAATAGTGAGCTTAGATGAAGGTTTGAAATTTTCAAATAAGACTATGTTACGCATAAGCCATAGCTACCAAGTCATAAGAAAGGGAAGATACATCAACTCTTTTTCATTCCCCGTCCACTTAACCATATTAAGCTTGTAAGTAGGCTCATTCCAGGTGATGACTCGTTGGAGAGCAATACCAAGTCCACCAATGACCTCCCTGGTGAACCTACAGTCAACAAATAAGTGATTAACCGATTCAGCATCCCCCATACATAAGTAGCAGCAACTTGGGCCTGTCCAACCTTTCTTGAGCATATTATCCCAGGTATTAATCTGGTTAGATAAACACAACCAAACAAAACAAATCACTTTCAGAGGCAATTTGAATTTCCAAATAATTACCAAGATCTTTTCAGGAATATCATGACAATGACTTGAAGCAATGCATTCATAAGCTAATCGTACAGTGACCTGCCCCGAGCACATGTTAAACATCCATACCAAGGTGTCCAGCCTATTACATAGACAAATACAACCATGAGAGAGCCCTTCTATGTAGTTGGTCCACGATACCTTCCAATCACCATCCAGGTCAAGGTCTTCTGCAGGAAGCCAGTATTGTTGAGCAATGTGATCAGTACCACAATAATGTGCATTCGCAAGAGAAGAAATACCATAGTCCTCCAAGTAGACTCTGAGATCCTTCGGCAGGGTAAAGTCAGAATTTAAGCCAGCAATATGATCAACTCCGATCTTAATATTTTTGCCATTTCCCACCCTCCATCCCAAGCATCTAGTGAGCCAAGACAAAGTTCTGATAAAGCCATTCTAGATGAAAGAAGTACCCTGAAGAGTAAAAGTATGGGCACTAATCCACTCCACGACAAATTTGTTTTTAAGATATTTAACTGTGATAATGATGGACCAGATACCATTACCCTGCAGTACCATCCATAAGCATTTGAGTCTGAGAGCCAGGCTAAACCACTCCAAATTCATGATATTCCACCCACCCATCTCATAAGGCCTGGAGATCAAGTGCCAATCCACCATGTGTGACCTCATTTTACCAAAAGAATTTCCCCAAAGAAAGTTAAAAATAGTATGCCTTAGGAAGTTCAGAATAGTTTTAGGCGTCCTTGCCAAAGTAAGTCGGTATATTGCAAGCCCCATCAATACTGCTCTCACCAGTATCAGTCTACCCCCAAGAATTAATAGTCGGTAGGTCCAATTAGTGATTCTTCTCTCAAATTAATAGTTGGTAGGTCCAATTACTGATTCTTATATATATAATCTTTACTTTTTGAATGGTGTTTTTTTTCCATATCCTAATTGTATTTTTTCAGACACTTAACATGAAGAGAAATTTGGTAAAATTCATTTTGGATGAACATGGTTGGAGTATGGGTATTTAAGAATATTGAATTGTTTTTATATTCAAAACAATTTAATTAATTTAAAATTGCTATCTTGTTTTTCGTTATCATTAGTGTGTTGCTAGGTAGTGCTTATGTTTTTCGAAGGAATTTCTTAGTGATTTTGCAAGCAATTTTCAACTGTCTTTCAGTCGGTTTTTAGCAGATTTCAGCAGACTGTCCATGGTCACAGAGCTGAATATGAAATAGGGAAAATTCTGTGTTTTAGCATAATTGTTGTTTTATGAGTTTCCAGAAGAAAAGGTAAGTAATTTTGATTTATATTAATGTATGCATCTAACAGTTTGCTACTAACACATTTGCAGAACTATAGATAATTTCCAAGAGCAGTACTCCAGAAAGAACAGTGTGGTAATTGATTTTTGACTCCTCCCAACGAAAAACAGGATATTAATGAATATGGAAAGCATTAAAGTATGAGGGAATTATCACATAAGCACTACCTAGCAACACACTAAAAACTAAAAACTAAATATCATCATTATCATTATGCAATGTATATCTAAATTCAAATTTCAAATTGTTAAAAGATAATGCAATAGATGCTGAAGTCTGAAATAGTCAAATAATTATTGAATAGTGAACACAGAGAACTTAAAACCGTGAAATAGACAAAAATATAATAGTAAATTACAATTTCTCAAAAAATTGTAAAGAGTCAAGGGTTGTCATCAGTATCTAGTATCTACTATCCAGAGTCAAAACTGAAACAACGAAAGTAGCTGAAATGAATCAACATCATGATCAAATAAACATAGAGTGAGCTCCATTGACTGGTCCTCTACATCGATCTATTACATGAAGACACCGGGAACATCAATGGCAGTGTCACTATCTGAGCCCGAGTCAGGCTCATGTGTAACCAATGGCACGCCAACCAAATAATGTTGCATCTCATCCGGTCCATCCTCATCTATCTATGCATCTGCCTCTGGATCCACATCCAATCGTGTCGTTGGTCCTGTTGTCCGCCGATTGCACACCAGCAGTAGAAATCTTCCGAAAGTTGTCTCCTCACTTGAGAAAGTGGGACAGGTGTGACCTTGGGGGCAAGCACAGAGCCAAGTACTGTCACCTACTCCTAGCACCTCTGTTTAGTCTAACTTCTAATGAGGCCAAGGGGGGTGGTCCCCCAACAAAGAGTTTCTAAGGCTCAATGTGTTTAAGTAAATTTTCTGAAAGTGATGTGGACGGGTGTTTATTAGGAGTTTGTTATGATGAACGAAGATTGCAATTATTATAACTGAGAAATAAACACAAGACAAAAAGCAATCCACGTTGCTATCAACAGATTTAAAAGATGAACAATATAATGGGAGCTCGTGAAATAAACTAGCATTCACAGATAAAGGTCTTACTTTAAAAAAACCAAAGGACAAATGGCCCAGATTAATAATAATCCATAAAAGGACAGACCAGTGCCTTATGGAGTCAAATGTCTGAGATGCTCGAGAATACTGAAAGTACAAGTCTCATAATAGTGCTAGTGAAAGTGTTTTGCGATTGTTCTTGGTTTATTTTAAAGTGTTTTAATGGTCTTGTTTATTATGGCTCATCAAAGGTATCAAAAGACCAACTGGGAAAGCATTCCAAGTTATTATGTTAGAGACATGTCGGCCCGTCCAGTATCCCAAGCTGGTATCCTGCGGATTGACCAACTAGCCGGGACTCTAAGACAACGGGGAGTTCCAGCGCCTTTACTAAGAATGACTTTGAATACTTTCGGCAACGCCGATGCGTTGGTTATGGAGGACAAAATTTTATTACGTTATTGCTTGAAAGATTATCAAATCCGCTCACCGTTCTGAGTACGAGCCCAACTATGAAAGTCGACAGAGCATACTGGGTGAAGGATAGCAACGAAGTAAATTAATTAAGGGGAAGATGTTAGTTGCAAAATTTTATTAAAACACAATTAAACTCTCCGACAGAGAGCGCTCTTGACTTTGTCTTATGACAAAAGTTCAAGAGTCTTAGTTAATCTATATGCCTAAATGCAACGATGATGCAAAACTAGTATGCTCTCCGACAAAGAGTGCTCTTGACTTGGATTTCGACAAGTTCAAGAGACTTAGAATTAAATTAACAAATTAAAGAGCAAAAAATGCATTAAAAAAATGATAACTACAAACCCTCCGACAGAGAGCACTCTTGATCCACCTGACGGTGAGATTCAAGAGATTTTAGTTATTTTTACTTTTGCAGTTTATATCAAATGAAATGAAACTCTAAAATTAAACAAAACAAGAAGCTTTTTCTTTTTTGACTTTTAAGAAAGTAAAAATAAACTTTTTCAGAATTTGAAATTAAACTTTCCTATTCTATTCTAACCAATTATCCTACAAGCTAAAAAACAAAGAAATTACAAACATAAAAAAATGGATGGTACAGGGTTCCCCCAAATGGGGGAAGTGGGGTGTGGGATCCTTTATCCCACTTGCTCTTTATCAACTTTTTACAATGTTTTTTGCCTCTTCCTGAATGAACAAGGTGAGAAAGGGAAAAAGAGAAGAGGGAGGTATTTTTGTCTTTTTCACTCTTTGTTTGTTCTTTTGTTCACTTATAGCCTTTGGGCTCTTTTATGACTTCCCTGAAAACAAGAGCTTTGAACACTAACTTGTTATACGTTAGTCCAAAAATAAGATAAAGACAGATCTATAAACTAACTCTAAAAGAAACTAAATTTCTACAATGAAAACGAAGGAAAGCAAATAGAAGAAGAAGCTACGAAACGGAGGAGAAAAAGGAAAAAAGAGGGCTGCCAGCTAAGGTGAAAGAGGGCAGCAAACTAAGGCAAAGAGGGCTGCAAATTAAAGTGGAAGAAAGCTGCAACAAAGGTGAAGAAAGAGGCTGCGAAAAGAGAGGAAAAAGGCTGCAAACTAAGTGGAAAACAGGAAGAAAGAGGCTTCAAACTAGCAAAGAGGGCAGCCAACAAGTGCACACGGTTTGGTGAAAAATATGTAGCTTGAAATCCAAACCTTTCCTAACCAAAAGATATCAGACTTTTTACTTCAAAAGATGAAAAAAAGTAGGGAGAAACCCATTAAACCTTTGGATCTTTGAAGGACATTTGGATCTCACATAGCAAGCAATTACTGGAAATTTGCGCTTGACTCCAAGAGAGGAAGATGCAGCTGAGTTCAACCTTCTGCTTGGTAGGATGAAATGACCTGCAAAACAACAACTCATAGACTTTCCAAACAAAGGATTAGATCATGTATTGTTCACAAATTGAAATAAAAAAAGCAGCTTAAAATATAACTGAATAAAACAATGCTCTTTTTCGATCTCTACAAGTAAATCAATAAACAAACAACTTGAAACTACAAATACCTGTTCTTATGTGCTTGAAAAAACCCTCTAAAGCATAGATTCATAATCGCAAATTGACAAGAAAGAGAAAATTAAAATAACATCACCTCATCCATCAAGTACAAGCATCCACAATATCACAGCACATGAGCCTCCAAAGCCTTTCTTTTTATTCCAATGGTTGCATGAAAGCAACAAACATTTACAAAGTTTCACTAGAGGTTCTCTACAAAAATTATCCACCCAGTAGAGCTAAAAAGAGCCTCTACTTATACGAAATATAAAGACCAAAACCCTAAAACCGAACTCCATCAAATGAGGGCCAATCCCTATGATCTATCAACTTGGCACCACAATGAAGAGTCCAAACCTAAGTTAAGGTAGGCGTGAGTGAGGGGTGGCCTCCACCTAGGCAAGGCGCCCCCACTCCCAACCCTAAACCCAACTCTTCATCAAATACTAGCTCCACACGTGTGCTAGCGTGAGCTTGAGGAGGGAGACGTGAGGCTTTGAAGGAGCCATGTGAGAGCATTAAGGAGGCACAAGGTAGGTGTGATGAGAGCCAAACCTTAGGGTTAGCATAAAATGTGGAATGCATTAAACTCTCAACCTTGAACACATCACCAAACCAATCATTGCTCTCCACCTCACCTAATTCATGAGCTAGAGGAAGAGGACGAATTTCCCAACTGAAGGTGTCTTGAATGCTCTCCGATTGCTGACTGAAGAGACTTGGTGCCGAGTTAAATCATCATAAATGCCCATTGCCATGTCATTTAGCCTTTTATTTTATTCAATTTGGTTTATTTTGGAGAGTTTTGGATTATCTCCAAAATATTCATTTTTAATGTTTTAATTAATAATTTCTCCGTAAATGACTTTTTTGAGAAATTATTAATTATGAGGCTGAATGAACATCCGAAACTTAGGTATAGCTGGCCAGGTGATCATGAATGATTTTTGGCTTAAGGCTAAAGCCTTCAATCACTGAATTCGGACCTTGGATGACTGACATATTACAAATTGAAATTTTTCCATTTAAACTATGGAAAAATTTAATTAAAAAATAAAACATAAAAACCCAAAATCCAACGCGTCCAGTAAAAAAAATTTGAATTTTTTTCTGAGGGTCCTAGTGACTTAGGAAATTACCATAGTCTATTCTAATAATGTCTGGTAGGTTTATACACTTCGGTTGGGCTCTAATAACCCCCAAGGCCCAGAATTCAAAATCGAGCATTTCAGCTTTGGAGGAAGCGGGAGAAAAAATGATCAATTATACTCGGCTATAGGCAAAGCATAATTGACAAGGAAAAAAACTCCCTGGAATACCTTAGTTGAAATTCTACGTCTTAGGAGACCGAACCACTCAAAAAACCCTACTAGCACATTTTATTACAAACCCCGCGGGGCCATGGTCATAATTACTGAAAACAAAAACTGACTAGCCAAAACTGGCTAGGCACAAAGGGCAGATCATCCGATACAATGAAACACAAGCATTCATCATGTTTGTCAAATGGTGGCTCCTCGGCTAATCCAACTATGGTACAAATAAATTGGCAACATCTGGCTCCAACTGCGGGATGGGTACTCGTTTGATTCATTGATCAAAGAGAGTGCCTGAGAATCCAGGAATATCTAGTAGTTGTATGTAAACAGAAGTGTCTTAGTCCCATGTATATGATATAAAAATTAAGCCATGATGAAATACTGAAAAATATTTTTTTCTTTTTTTTCAAATCAAAGTGCATAAAACAATTTTTTTTCTTTTTCAGCATATAAACGAAGTATGATAAAATGCTAATATACAAAGGTTATGATACAACATTTTGGTACATCAAATATTATGGTACAAAAATAAAAATACAACAAGGATGGGTTTAGAGAAGCCTTGGGCTGACCCCTTGATCATCTTGGAGGTTGTTTCGATAAAAATGCTTCAAATGTTGGCCATTCACGGGCAGGTTTAATGTATCTCCATCCATAGTGTTAAGTAAAAAGGAATTTGTGCCAGCAGTATCACGGATGATAAACGGGCCTTTCCAAAGGTTGTCAAACTTTCCATGCTATCCAGGCTTCTCCCTTCTCCTATCCCATAAGAGAACAATATCTCCTATTTGGAAGGATCTTGGCTTGGCTGACTTATCAAAGGTGCACTTCATGCTCTATTCATGCCTGAGTGACTGATCAAGGGCAGCTCTTATAGCTTCATCCAACTCTATAATCTAATGGATCCTATGTTCCATTTCCAATCTTTCCGTGCCATATTCACTCAACAGTTTAAAGATTGGAATTTGCATGCTGACCGAAAGGGTGGCTGTAAGTCCATATACTAACTCAAAAGGTGACTTTCCAGTTGAGTTCTTCTTGGTAATCCTATCTGCCCACACAGCATACTTAATCTTGCTATCCCATGCTCTTTTATTGTCCCCCACAGTTTTCTTAAGAATAGTCATTAAGTTTTTATTCATGGACTCAACAAGTCCATTGCCCTGTGGATAATAATCTGATGAGTGGGATAGGATAATGCCATATTTAAAACATAAATCATTTACTTCTCCTAAACTGAAAGCCTTGGAATTATCGGTTGTTATTTTAAGGGGAGTTTCGAATCTAGTGATGATTCTTTCCTCAATAAAATCCATAACAACCCTCTTAGTGGCATTCTTAGTAGCTATGGCTTCTACCCACTTAGTAAAATAATCGGTTGCTGTAAGAATCCATCAAAAACCATTGCTAGAACTATCCTTAAATTTGCCGATAAAATCAAGCCCCCATTGCTGAAAGGGGGCAAGGACCACAATAGGTGTAAGAGAAAGTGCAGCTTGTTGAAATATTGTAACTTCGAAGAATATTCTACATGTATCTTTTGTGGTCCCCAATGGTCCTATCGGGAGAACCACTTGTATTATCTTGTACCCCGATGCTTCTAATCGGAAGAACTAATAAGAGTCATGAGGTTGTCCCCTCTAATTGTAAAGGTGGGTCATTATCACCCCAGTGTGGTTACTTGAGACTACATGTGTAACTCGAGCTTACGTGTCGAATGAGTTAGTTAAAGTGAACGAATGAATATAAATAGAGGTGTGGTGCTTCTCATTTGAGACACACACTCTCACTTGTGTAGCGCATTAGTGGAGAAGAGAAGTAGGTGGAGAAGGAGGAGGATCAGGATTTGATCTCCTTGCTGGTTTTATCTTTTATCTTTTATCTTTTTGGGACATCTATATTGAGGAAGCTTTTGCTGGGTTTTTCCCTTTAGGGTTTTCCCAGGATAAATCTTTGTGTTCCTTTTGTATGGTTGTGCTTTTCTATCTTTCAGTGATCCTGTTTATATGCTTTTGTTATGAAAATCAAATGAAGTACTGATGTCTTAGCTAAGCATATGAAAATTTAACATGGTATCAGAGCCACCCTGAAAGAAGACATTGTGCAGCTAAAGAATCTAGGGCTTCTTATTTTCTGGGTCTCTATCCATGATCGATCAGCAAAAGAAGGCTAGATTGACTCTCCATTGAAGGGCGCATCTTTCTGTCGAAGCGAAATTCGATTCCGAGCATTTTCAGTGTTGGTGCGGAAAATTAGGGCTTTCTACAGAAGAAGAATTTTTGAGTGAGCCCAACATAGGATTGTTCTCCTCATCAAAATCGAAGTTTAGAGACCTGGATCAAGAAATTTGGTTGGGTGAAACTCCGGAAAAGTCAAACCCTAGTTTGACCCCGATCTGGAAAAACCCTAAATACTAAAACTGCTAAGTTTTGGTACATTTGCTATATCCTAAGATTCGCGAAGGATCAGGAGTTGAAAATTCCAGAGGTCGAAGATAAAAATCTGATTTACATTGTGTCCAAAATTCAGCCTCAGATTCGCTATATTCTAGGAGATATGACCCCTCCAAGTTAGGGTTCTAGCCTCTTCCAGAATTCATCCCTAAATAGGACACCTGGGGAGAATTGTTGTAGCATGGGCTATAGAGGTCCAAATGGAATTCCTGAAGATGTTCCAGAAATATCACAGAATGTACTTTCTGTGGTCCGAATTTCAGAACCTGAAGATGAACCAGTGACACGTGGCATTCCGTACAACTTCACTATTCTGAACAGTCCTGTAACAGGTCACCTTGGGAAAATGATCATAAATCCCAATTGGTGAAACTAATTCTGATGAAACCTATGGTGTTAGATCAGGGACATGCGAGGTTACCTCAGTGCGAAACTGCAGACACAGAGGAGCAGTAACTTCGGAGATATCATAGAAACAGTAACAGGGATTTCTGCAGAAGAAATTGGAAAACTAGGGCTTTCTGTTCTGGGAGCTTTCCTCCACTGTTTTCAGAAAATGAGTACATTGGACAGCTCCATTTGAAGAGATCTATCTTTCTATCCAATCAGATCTGAAAGATTCCAAGTTTTGAAAATTAGGGTTTCTTTGACAAACCCTAGATCAGCCAACTCCGGAAGCAGGACGGACACCTCAAATCGGTAGGATCTAATCTTTTTCTATTTACATGTGAGGTTCTCATTTCAAAGTGATCTATCACATCAGCTTGATGATAAGCTTGAAAAACTTCCAAGCATGGAAGTATTTTATCTCTCTGAAGAAAATGAATTGGACACCTACATGAGTAGAGAGGTTCCAGTTTTAGAGGGAGATGAGCCTCAAAGCCTTACACAATAAGAACTTGATCAAGACCAAGAAGATCATTGTTGATTCAATCACGGATCAACTTGTACCACAAGTGTCTTCCCTAAAGACACCGAAGATGTTTGATTCCTTGATCAAGCTATTTGAAAGTAAGAACATAATTCAGAAGATGGATTTGAGAAAACAGTTGAAGAATGTGAAGATCCAGAATACATAACATCTTGAAGCGGTAGAAGAAGAAGCAGAGAATGCAGAAGTGGTGATAGCCACCTTGAATGGCCTCCCATGATCATGGGATTCATTCATGCGAGGAATGTGTGCTAGAAGGAAGTGATTACTTTCAGTTGACTTTGGGAAGAAGAAGAAGCTCGTCTCATAAGAAGAGAAGAAGAAAGATGGGAGCAAATTGAAGATCTAGCTCTCAAGATCCCTTAAGCGATGAGGAATATGAAGAACTCAATTCTTGACGAACCTCTTATCCATCTTATCATTTGGATAAAAAATGATGATTTCATGAATGAAGAAGATGATAAAGGAGAATGATCAAGAAGGAATCTACCCACAAAACAGACAAAAGATAAGTATTCAATTGTCATTTAATGATATTGTTTTGTTATGCATATTCAGTTGATGTGTTATGCATGATAGATTGTTTGCATTAATGATTGTATACTACTAATATGCATGAGATCGGTAAGTAGCTCATGGTGCTATATATCTCTACATTGCTACTTATCTAGAATGAAGCCTCTTTACATGACATAATGGATTAATGCACAATCTCAATGATGTCATCTAGAAAGTTTCCGTGAGATATGGATGAATGTTGCATGATGCATAAGAATTTGTCGTTATGCATATGTTTTATGAAATAGTTCTAACCATGAAATTGGTGCATTTGAATTGTAGGAAAGGTCATGAACAACATCCTACAAGAAAACAAGGATGAGACTTGTTCCGAAGAACAAGTGATGACAATTCAATAAACATGAATCTGAAGCTCCTAGGGTCAGAGACACCATGACGAAAGAAAGAGCTTCAAAGAGCGGTAGATCCACCTCGAAGGATGAAGACCACCATGGGTATAAGAGATAACTCAAGATGAAGAAACGAATGCTATGATCAAAGAATAACATTTGATCATGGGGAATGATGTATACGATATGATTTCGAGACATAAAGGGAAGTACGTAGTATCTTCCATATGGATCTACAAGAACAAGTGTACAAAGCAAAGGTTCATGATTTGCCTTAGAAAGAATAAACTATGACATGACATACTCTATTGACAAGTATATATCAAGCATAGAGCCACCTGTACATAATGAAGAGGGAATATGATACTCCACTTCAGGGGGAGTGACTACAGAAGATATCTAAGTTTGACATGGTACGACATGATGGACAGCTTCCTGCTGGATCGAGACTTTACCAAGAGTAAAGAGGGTTCCAACCTTCAAGGTTGAATGCAGAAGACTAGGATATGTTGATGACCCGGCAAGACAAACTCATGGAAGATGTTATGATGAAAGAATACTAGAATGATGTTTGGGATACAGTTCCCAAACCAGAAGGAAAGAGTATAGTATCCTCCAAATGGATATCCAAAATAAAGCATGCAGCTGACAGAAGTATTGAGAAGTATAAAGCAAGATTTGTGGCCAGAGGTTTCTTTCAGAAAAAGGGAATTGATTATGAAGAGACATTTGCCCCAGTAGCACGGTATACTTCAATTAGAGCTAACATGGCACTTGCATCCATGATGAAGTGGAACTTACACCAGATGGATGTAAAAACAGCTTTTCTAAATGGTGTGATCAAAGAAGAAGTATACATAGAACAGCCACAAGGATTTGAAGTTGAAGATAGACATACTCACGTATGCAAGTTGAAGAAGGCATTATATGGTCTTAAAGAAGCTCCTTGAGCTTGGTATGAAAGAATAGATGGTTTCTTGTCGAGCATGGGCTTTACCAAAAGTAAAGCTAATCCTAACCTTTATCTCAAGGTCTTAGAAGATGAACTTGTCATCCTGTTATTATATGTGGATGACTTATCCTTGACAGGAAATGAGAAACAGGTCATGGAAAGCAAGAAGAAACTAGCAGAA
>LPNX010994810.1:0-10806 GCA_001517045.1 Pseudotsuga menziesii | reverse complement strand
TTTTTTGCAGCTCCATCAAATAAACTAGCAAATTCTTGAGAAAAAGGTGTTGAATAAGTTGTCATTCATGCCAATGGTGTCTGGTCATTGATGTCAATTGTTGATTCCTTGGTGCCCCTTTTGGATCCCTTAAGGGTTAGTGTTTAGTTTGTGGTTGTTTGTGTCAAAGGAGCCCTTTTGACCTTGTCGAAGCCCAAGCTTGAAGCCCTTGGAGGCATTGGAACAATGGAAAAATCCTTGGTTACCCATTGACTTAGTCAAGTGCCCATAATTTGTATCTTGGTCCTATTTGAGTCCATTGTCGAGTTCCTTGATCCTAGTTGATCTTTGGTTATTGGTATTTGTGTTGCTTGTTATGCTTGTACTTGTTTTGGTCTCTTGATTGGTTGGTGGATGAATAATGTGGCTCATGTGTGTAAGTCCCTCGATGTGTTGATGTTAAAGCCCATTGCTTGCATTGGATGGTCTTGAGGTTGTTGAGTTATTGTGGGGTCCTTGAGTCCACAAGCTTAGATCTTGATCCTCTTACATGTGGATACTTAGTTCTTGAACCCACACATATGGCGGTTTGATGGCCTTTGGACACTATATGGTTATTGGTGTGTTGTAGCCTTGTGATCATGCATATGAAGCCCATAAGATGTTGAAACTAGTGGTGAGGTCTTTGTACCCCTCTTTTGGGGTGTTGGTACTCTTATGGTGATAAAGATATATATAGTGGAACCATTGGATATGTTTTTAATGATATGGAGACCTTGAATATGATGATGATATTCTTGAAAAAAAAATTGTTCCCACTTGATTGGTGGTATTGGTGTCCTTGATACACTTTATATGATGATTATATAGTGGATACTTCCTCCTTGGTATAGTGTGTGAAGACCATCGAATCCCTCATGCCTTTGATGATTTCCATTAAATCCTTTAACCTTGGAACTTATGCAGGTAATTAATTTATTGGTCAATACTGAGGGGGGGGGGTGAATCAATAATGTTATGTTTTTATCAATTTGACCACTTTTTAAATATATCATTAAATACACATAACAACAAGAATACACATAACACAATTTTAACGTGGAATCCCAATAGGGTAAACCATCTATACATCCTATTATTGCAAAATTGTTATTTAAAAATAGTTTTTCCTGCTACTATAGACAAGGATGGTATTACACCCTACCAGCAACTACTGGAAGGAGGCTATGACCCCCTATTTTATCACCTACTACTGAAAGGATGCTACAACACCCTATTTACCAGCTACCACTGGAAGGAGGCTACAACCCCCTGGTTTATCAGCTACTACTGAAAGGATGTTACGACACCCTATTTACCAGCAACAACTCAAAGGAGGCTATGACCCCCTAGTTTGTCAAATTCTACTAAAAGGATGCTACGACACCTTGTTTTGTCAGCTACGACTGACAAGATGTGTCATGTCCCCACCCCTCTACCAAATGGAGAGGATGCGACATTACTGCTATCTAATATGGGATATCTAATTCCCATGAACATACATGTGATAAAATGAAATGCAATGAACTAATACATGCATAGATGCATAAATATTTAGCATATAGCGGAAGCATATCCATTCCATTAATTCACATGTTCATCATTTTCATTAATCAAATACATTGCAGAGATTTAAACACAAGAATACTTATCTTATGAAGAAGATCATCGCACAACCAGTTATGTCGCTACAACGTTCCACCCAACCATAGGCCAATGTGCTCCTCAATCTCTCAGCAACACTGCCACCCTCGAGGTGGGCATGATTCCCACAAGGAATAAGGAACACTAACAGGCTCACACATAGCCCAGGATACCACAAAATCCAGCCCATCCAACATAGTTGGGTTTATTAGGCTGCAAAGGAAAAACTGACTGCTAAGCTAGTGAGCTCCTCCAAAGAGCTATGGGAACCTGCACCAAATATATCCTAGCTTCTAAACATCTACCCACTCAACACAAGGAAGCATCCCCTTCTCTGCTAAACAGTCCCTCAGGCTATGCCTTCCCTTCCAGTGCTATTTAGGGTGTGCAAAGAATAAAACCATCCCCCTAGATCTATCTATGAGGTCCCTTCACACACTAGGTTTATCAAGTTTTTCAAGCCCCATTTCCACTCCCATTTCAATACATACCAAAGCACAAATGCATACACAACAATATACACAATTTTTGAGTTGAGGAGAACAGTTCAACAACAAAATGAATTTCCAAGGTGGTTGAAAACAACCCACAAACAACAATTCATATCCTGGGGAAATTTTAGCCCTAACGTGGACAAAAACAAATTCAATAACACCCAGGTGAATGTGGTCTTTCCTCTAAATTGTTGGGCAACACAAAAACGATTTTCATCTTGGAAAAGCAGTGGGGAAATGCAACAAAAATCATGGGTAAGGAAACCCAACCACATACCATTACAAAAATGAATTCCCAACCTAAGGAAAATCAAGAAATGACTTCCCACGTTAGGTATACCAGACATAGCAAACCCAAAAACGTGAATGCCACACACATAAAAATCCCAGCCACTTGAGAGAGCCCCAACGTCGATGAGTGATGATGAGGAAAATGCCTAGGAGCCCCAAAATCATGAATGAGAACACACAGCAGGAAAAATCGTCAAGGTAAAACAACTCCCAAGCTTCACTGTGTGAGGAGATGAAGGACATGGGTGTATGGCCAAATGGGCATGCATTTTGGGTGTTAACTTTCCCCAAAAGTGAAAAATGTTTTTCCCCAAATTTGAATTTCCTGCCCATACTCTTCCCATCCCCATGCAATAACTACTTCAATGAATTTATGGCAGAATTAAATGATTGGGTGAATGAGACAAGAAAGGTAGTTGACAGTTTGATGGGTTCTCCCATTGACATTTGGATTTTCCCCATTGGCCCCCCAAAAGGTTAGATATTTCCCCTTCTTATCCTTAGGAAATCATGCCCCCATCTCATTATTTGTTGCATTGACATAGCTGGTTGTGGGTGTTTAATTAAATTGCATATTTACATGATGCCAAAATTATAATGTGTCGGCTAGCAAAAAATACCATCGGAAACGATTTTAATCGCCAGAACATGAAACATTAAATCGATGGTGGGGCTTTTTCCTTTAGCTCCACATCATGATTAATTACAATATATACATCATATACACTTTTAATTCAAACGGGGTCAAAACCGAGGTGTTACAGGATTCTCCTACACCCTATTTACCAGCTTCTACTAGAAGGAGGAAACAATCCCTTACAGGTCTGTTTCCCGCCCTAGCGCCACCCTGCCACCCATATATGTCCTTTGGAAAACTTATAGATTTATGTCCCTCTGAATTCTGTCACACCCACTGGTCTTTGATTTTGAATAGCAGTCAAACCTCAAGAGATGTTTTCCTTCTTACTTAGGCCACTACTTAAATACTTCTCAGTATTAAGAGTGTTTCAATAGTCACACCTATTCAAAATGAAAAAATGCACCTTTCACCATTACTTCCTTTCAAATCTAGTGATCACATCCACCAGAATGTTCTTTTGTGTTCTTCCATTGATCTTGCAACTCAGATTTCAATTCTGTAGCTTGAAATCAGTTTTTGCACCTCTGTTCAATATTGTCTAGTGCTTCCGCACTCTCCTTCTCTAGATACAATCTGGATTGTTGATCTTATGTTTGAATCCCTATGGATTATTGATCTACTCTACATATTTCCACTTGAAATCATATTTCCAAACCAAGTTTTTGTTTCAACGATTCCCACCGTTAATATTCATCGGGCTTCTCCATGAGCGTCGATCTTCAAATTGCGGGATACGAGATGATGGATGTAGAATGTAACATTTTCTCAAATTGTATCTTGACTTTCTGCAAACTTCTTTCTACACTTATTTTTTCGAACCATTGATATGTTTTTGTGGAACTAACTTCAACCGTCCGATCTCTCCAAATTGCGGGACACGAGATGTTGGATGTAACTTTTCCCAAAATCGTATCTTGAATTTTCGCAGACTTCTTTCAACACTTTTTTTTTGAATCGTTGGTCTGTTTTAGTGGAACTAACTTCAGCCATCCGATCTCTCTATATTGCGGGATCCAGGATGCAGGATGCGAGATGTAACTTTTCCCAAAATAGTATCTCGACTTTCCTCAAACTTCTTTCTGCAAGCTCCTTTCTGCAAGATTCTTCCCCACTGTCGATATTTTGTAGAGTCTTTCCTGACCTTCAATCTTCCAGATTGCAGGTTCATAGAATATTTAAATGTTATTTCCGCAATTCCCTTTCCGCATTTTTTCTTCCGCACCGTCGATCTCTTTTAGCGGAACTAATCTTAGCCATCCAATCTTGATCTTTTGTGGAACTTCGGATTTTTCCTCCTAACTATCGAAACTAATCCTTAACCATCGGATCTAGTGTGGGACTTATAGAACCCGTCTAATATTGATTGTTGCGAAACTGATCCTTAATCGTTGGATCTTGTGCGGGATGCTTCCCGATGGTCGATTTTATATCGAATATGGATCTCACTATAACTTTGCGGATCTACATGATTTATTTGCGAAAATCCTCTGCGACTATTTCTAACAGTTTTGAATATTTATATACCCAAAGAATTTCATCATGCTGCTGATTATAAGGAATTTATAAACACTCTCGCAGATATAGTTTCTTTGTTCTTCGATTGTTACATATACTTTATCTCCCATTCATTTCACTCTTCTGCAGTTCCACTCTTCATTTATCTAGCCAACTTTGTCATTCATACTGGATCTCTACTTCCACTCGACCTCTATTCTTTGTTTCAATAACCATTGCTTACATCATACTGTCGACACTGTCTTGGAAATCTCCAAATCATCCTTTCATGTTTTCTTATCATCCATGTCCATCTCATCCATTGCATTTGTTATAAATGAACTTTTATGACATCATCATTAGGACACCATCATATTCCATGTCATCATATGTGTCATGCAACATCCTGAACTATTCCATGCCATACCATCACTATTTTATGACATCATCATTAGGACACCATCATATTCCATGTCATCATATGTGTCATGCCGCATCCTCAACTATGCCATGACATGCCATCTATTACCTTAGTCTTTTACTGAGTTTGTCCTATCATCATATCCAATGGTTATTCCTTTTTCATTCATGAACACCTTTGACATCAATGATAGCTNCATGCCATCTATTACCTTAGTCTTTTACTGAGTTTGTCCTATCATCATATCCAATGGTTATTCCTTTTTCATTCATGAACACCTTTGACATCAATGATAGATATATACTCAACAATCTACCCCTTTGGCATTGATGGAAACCTCTAAACATTTTCCCCCTTTGACAACAATGAAAAAGGATAACCTGTTATTCCAATGTTGTACCTATTTTGATATAGGATTTCTTGTCTTTCTACTTTATGACAATTCCCCCTATCATCATATCTCCCCCTTNGAAAAAGGATAACCTGTTATTCCAATGTTGTACCTATTTTGATATAGGATTTCTTGTCTTTCTACTTTATGACAATTCCCCCTATCATCATATCTCCCCATTTTTAACTAAACTATGTTATTTAATCAATGTATTATCATTTATCTTAACACTTCCTTTCTTGTAATAGGTTCTTGGGTGATAGCTTAACTGATAGATCCATGGAATCCCCCTGTCACTGTTCTTTCTCNGTTATTTAATCAATGTATTATCATTTATCTTAACACTTCCTTTCTTGTAATAGGTTCTTGGGTGATAGCTTAACTGATAGATCCATGGAATCCCCCTGTCACTATACTTTCTCTCATTTGTCAACATTTTGTGACAGAGTTTACACTCAACATTTTTTTCACACTCTTCCATTTTCTGTCTAGGATACATGTTTTTTTTAAACTATGTTCCTGCCGCCATATCTAATGGTCTATTCTTCCCGTAAGTTAACTATCTTCCGCTTTTACCAGAATTCCTTAAGCCTGAGCATTTAGATCTTCATATAAAAATCTAGCATAGTGACTACTGGATTCTTTTGGATTTTATATCTATATTATGAATTTTCCAGAGACCCATAACTTCATATCCTCAACACAGATATTACTTCAGTTTATTACATAGTTTCTTTGGTCTCACTATCTCAGACACAAAGACTCATAACCTCAACCTTTTCCTTTGTCAATGTTGAACTCATCCTGCAACCTTATCAATAGACTGAATTGTTATTTTTTAGACTTGAGTTTTCTTCTACTGTCAACATTTTTTATGTGTCATGACTTCAAATAATAAGTGAACATAANTGAACTCATCCTGCAACCTTATCAATAGACTGAATTGTTATTTTTTAGACTTGAGTTTTCTTCTACTGTCAACATTTTTTATGTGTCATGACTTCAAATAATAAGTGACCATAATCATCTTTATCTTCTATTTGATGAAAGACATCATGGTCTTTGTGAATCTCACATTTTGTTGTTCTCACATTACTTCATACTTTCTCTTATGTCATCCATACACCAACCTTGATCACCCATCATCTTTGAAGAATATAGCTTTCAATATACTTCAACATTAGACACCAATTTAGTTTTTTCATGGATACCAATTGGAATATTATGAGTTTAACTCCTCTGAGTATAAGATCCCTTCTAATGTTATTTTCAGGGTTTTCTTTAAATAACGAGAGACTTTTTTACAAAAAGGATCCCACATTCATCACTAAATCCNAGTTTAACTCCTCTGAGTATAAGATCCCTTCTAATGTTATTTTCAGGGTTTTCTTTAAATAACGAGAGACTTTTTTACAAAAAGGATCCCACATTCATCACTACATCCTTCTCCATCACCTTCATCTTTATCGGTGTATTCTTTTATATCTCCATCTTGCTTTTCCTGATAAAGGATGTCATCCTTTTTTATGACTTTATTATGCTCATTGGTATCTTTGTAGAACTCACTGATGTTTGAAATATTTATTTCTTATACATCTTTGGAGTCTTCCTTTCTTCTCTGCATATGTCGTTTGATGTTATGAGATTTGTTTGCAATGGTATTCCTTGTAGGAGTCTTCAGTTTACAATCTCTTGCCATATGTCCATGGTTATTACACTTATAACATTCTATGTCATATTTTGGAGTATTGTAAAAAGATTCTTATTTCCCTTTGATCTATTACTTGATGATTTCTTCTTGTATTCAGAAACCTTTCTTTCAGTTATGTAATTTAAGGCTTTATGACCAAAAATATTACAAGAATAGAAGTGACCTAAAAATATAAATAGATATCTATTTGGTCTCTTGGGTGCTATAGTATTTTTATTTTTATCTTGAGAAATTAAGCCTTCTTTCTTGCTTCCTTCCTTTTTAGCAGGAGTCTTTAGTAATTTAGCATAGTGTTTCTTACTTCCTTCTTGATTGGTGACTGGGAAACTCTCTGGATTCTTTTCTTTAATGAACCCTAAACCAGATCTGTCATAGGATGATATTTGGCTGTTCAAAATGTCATCTACAATCCTTGAGTTGTTCTCAAACTTGGATTTAATGAATTTTTCATCAACTCCTTCTCTAAGTTGAGTAATTTCTTTCTCAAGTTTGTTCAAAATGTCATCTACAATCCTTGAGTTGTTCTCAAACTTGGATTTAATGAATTTTTCATCAACTCCTTCTCTATGTTGAGTAATTTCTTTCTCAAGTTTTTTAGAATCTTGAATTCTCTTCCTAAGCAAAACTACTAGGTCTTCCTCACTCTTCTTGGCCTCTTGAAGTTGGTTTCTCAAAACAATAATAATCTGATTTGTCTCTTCTTTTTATTTAGATAGTTTCTCTTTCAAAACTTTGTTTATTTTCCTACATCTTTCAATTTCATCTACAAAAACCATGTATTGAGCTTCTATGTCCACTTCTGATTCCTCATCTGAATTTGTTGTTCCTATAAATAGAATTTCTTTGTCTTCACTCATCTCCTCATCTTCACTTTGTTACTTGGAATAGAATTTANTGTATTGAGCTTCTATGTCCACTTCTGATTCCTCATCTGAATTTGTTGTTCCTATAAATAGAATTTCTTTGTCTTCACTCATCTCCTCATCTTCACTTTCTTACTTGGAATAGAAGTTATTCTTTTTTTTCTTAAACTTCTTATTACCCTTATGACAGCAAGATTCTTCATGGTCACTCTCCTCTTGTTTTGGGTAGGAACACTTATGGGAAAAATGTTCAATCCTTCCATAGTTAAAACATTTCAAAGGTAGCTTACTTTTGTATTTCTCAACGCCTTTCTTATATTTACTTAGAAAGAGGGCTTCCTCATCATCTAGATTCTCTGATCAATTTTTGGAAGAGACTTTAAACACCGCTTCTTTATTTGAGGTTTCATTTAGTCCAGTTCTCATCTCATATGCAGTGAGAATTCCATGCATCTCATCTATTGTCATAGTTTTAAGATCATCTCGTTCCTCTAGGGTGAAAAAATTTGAGTCATATCTCAATTGTAATGTTCTTAGTATATTTCTTACCACTTCTTTTTCTTTTAATATTCCTCCAATCCCTCTGATCGCATTAACAAGTTCATCTACACGAAGAAGGTATTCACCAATATTCTCTTCTTCTTTCATTTTAAGAATTTCAAATTGACCTTTATATGCTTGCAGTTTGGATTATTTGACCTTAGATGCTCCTTCATAGATAATATTCAACTTATCCCAGGTTTGTTTGGAAAGGTGCATTGCATAACCTTAGTAAAAATAGTGTTTGTTAATCCAATCAAGATTGCATTTAGGGCTTTGGCATTACCTTCATATTCACCTAGTTCAACTCTATATGTAGGGTATTGGTTTCCTATGTTAAGTTCAATTTTTGTTTCTTCCCAAACCTTCCATCCCATGGACATTATATGACACCTCATTCTTACACTCCAATAAGCATAATTTTCTCCGGTAAATAGTGGAGGTTTGTTAGTGGCCAAACCTACATACTGATCTATAGTGGTTTTATAAAGGATCTACCTTCTAGTGGTTAAACTATGCTGAAGGAACTCACTCTAATACCAATTGTTGGTTTATTGGTCAATACTAAGAGGGGGGGCGAATCAGTATTGTTATCATTTTATCAATCTAACCACTTTTTAAATATATCATTAAATACACATAACAACAAGAATACACAGAATAAAATTTTAACGTGGAAGGCCAATAGGGAAAACCACCAATACATCCTATTACTGCAAAATTGTTATTTACAAATAGTTTTTCCTGCTGCTATAGACAAGGATGGTATTACACCATATTTACCAGAAACTACTGGAAGGAGGCTATGACCCCTTGGTTTATCAACTACTATTGAAAGGATGCTACGACACCCTATTTACCAGCTACCACTGGAAGGAGGCTATGGCCCCTTGTTTTGTCAACTACTACTGAAAGGATGCTATGACACCCTATTTACCAGAAACCATTGGAAGGAGGCTACGACCCCTTGGTTTATCAGCTGCAACTTAAAGGATTCTACAACACCCTGTTTTGTTAGCTATGACTGACAGGATGCTCCTACACCCTATTTACCAGCTTCTAATGGAAGGAGGAAAAAACCCCCTAGAGACCTATTTCCTGTCCTAGCGCCACTCTGACACCCTTATATGTTCCTTTGGTAAACTTATAGATTTCTGTCCCTTTGAATTCTATCACACCCACTGGTCTCTGATTCTGTATAGCAATCAAAATTCAAGATACGTTTTCCCTCCTACTCAAGCCACGGATTAAATACTTCTCAATAGTAATCTTCTTTCAACAGTTACTCCTCTTCAAACTGAACAAATGCACCTTTCACCATTGCGCCCTTTCATATCTAGTGATCACATCCACCAAAACGTTATTTTGCATTCTTCCATTGATCCCGCAACTCAGATTTCATTTTCGCAGCTTGGAATCATTGTTCGCACCTCTGTTCAACGTTGTCTAGTGCTTCCGTACTCTCCTTCTCCAGATACAATCCAGACCATTGATCTTATGTCTGAATCTCTCTGGACCATTGATCTACTCTACAGATTTCCTCTTGAAACCATATTTCCACACCAAGTTTATGTTTCAACGATTCCTTACCGTTAATCTTCATCGAGCTTCTCCATGAGCATCGATCTTTAAATTGTGGGATGCGGGATGTAACATTTCCTTGAATTGTATCTTGACTTTCGACAAACTTCTTTCCGCACTTCTTTTTTCAAACCATTGATCTATTTTAGCGAAACTAACTTCATCCGTTCGATCTCTCCATATTGTGGGATGCAAGATGTAACTTTTACCAAAATCGTATCTCGAATTTTCGCAGACTTCTTTCCGCACATCCTTTTCTGAACCGTTGATATGTTTTAATGGAACTAACTTCAGCTGTCCGATCTCTCCATATTGTGGGATGAAAGATGCAGGATGCAACTTTTCCCAAAATTGTATCTCAACTTTCCACAAAATTCTTTCTGCAATCTACTTTCTGCAAGCTCCTTTCTGCAAGCCTCTTTCCTTAAGCTCCTTTCCCCAAGCTTCTTTCTGCAATTATCTTCCGCACTGTCAATATTTTGCGGAGTCTTTCCCAACCTTCAATCTTTCGGATTGCAAGTTCATAGAATCTTTAAATGTTATTTCTGCAATTCCCTTTCCACATTTTTTCTTTCGCACCGTTGATATCATTTAGCAGAACTAATCTTAGTTGTCCAACCTTGATCTTTTGCGAAACTTTGGATTTTTCCACCTAAATGCTGGAACTAATACTTAACCATCGAATCTAGTGCAAGAATTATATAACCCATCAGATAAT
>LPNX010994807.1:55395-121491 GCA_001517045.1 Pseudotsuga menziesii | reverse complement strand
TATATATGTAGTTTTATTTCGAAATATAGTTTTAAATACTTTATGAAATCCTAATCACTTATGACCCAAAACCAGATGTGATAGGATATAAATCACATAAAACTATTATGGTTATATTTATGTGACACATGAAAATTTCGAAATAATATACATTTATTTGCACTCTCGTTATTTTGTGTTTGATATGTAAAATTTTTACAAAGCAATGATATGATATGAAAGATTAGGTTATATGTGAAATCTGAACCTTAGGTTTAATGAAAATATTTTTAATTAATAAATCACCTTTAGTTATAAGGATTTCAAGAACTTATAATAGTAAATATCTTATCAAAAACCAAGTTCCAAACAAATTCAAAATGTATCTTCATTAAAAACTAATTAGCATACTATACTTTTAAATCTCTTAAATCAATATATATAATCAAATGAATTAATTAATGATAAAATTGATCATATATAAAATTTACAAGACTGACAGCTGCTAATTTGTCAAATTTATGAAAGTGTTTTCATAAATTGCTAATATGACTCTTAACTCTTCTATAATTAAGAGTACCTTCAGAATCGAGGATTCTGAAGGCACTCTTTTATAATCTTTAAAAAGTAAATCATAGAAGAGAGCTGATCATTTTCATCTCAACAGAAAAAATAAAGGGGTTGTTGCTGACTGCCAACACCTCCTTAGGGAGAATAGAGGTAGTAATTCCCACCATTGTTTTGGCTTGCTAGTGTTGGCTTCATCATTCACTATCTCCACCCATACATTACCTTCCAGTTTAGTTTTCAACATGACTGACTCTTGACTTATGGCATGGAGGACCTTTTCCCCCGCTAGAAATTTTCTTGGATAAGCTTCCCTGTTTATATTGTGTCTCGTCTCTGAGTTGGTGACAAAAATTTCCTTTGGTGAGTTGGATTGTATGCCTAAATCATTCTGGTCAGTTGTCCCGATGTTTGGCACTGTGCAAAACTCCCCCTTGTCACTTGATATGTTGTTGGATAAAAATGAAAGCTCATGTACTACCTGTATTGGAAATATTATATATGCACCCATTGAAAATGAAAATGCTAAAATAATGTTTCTTAACATATGTAAAGAGGGAAAGAGCAATGAAATGCTAAAATACCCCTTGAAGGGTATAATAAAAGGTCCAAAAAAGCAATGGTTAAAAATATGTAATATCCAAATATTGCTGACCTTATAAAATAAATATGTCCTGGATGAAAGCTGCGATAAGTTCTGCTTTTAAGCACTGGTGAAGTCCCAAAGGGTCATATAGGCCAAAAAGGCCATGGAAATAAAATTGATGATCCTAATGAAACTGGATCAATCTTGATGTAGTCATGATGTCTAAGTTGAATAAGCACTCTCTAAACAACTCAACCATTTGTGAGGCACTGCCATTCCCTATGTTGTTGTTTGTCCGGCATTGGTTATAGTGAGTATTCCCTTTCCATATCCAAAGTGTCATGATGTTAAGTAGGAAGTCATCCTTTTCCTTAGCCTTTTCAATTTCATCCTTCACCCTTCACTAGCAAATTGACTACAACTATGAAGTGAGCATAGTCTCTAAAGTCTAGTCTGAGTAATAATAAATAAATCCTTATATATGTATTGGTCGATGTAGCACCAGTGAAATGAATACTACTTGTTGTGATTGTTGCTTGAATGAGTTGTAGATCATGTCTTATCCTTATAACACTTGCAACAGATGGATGATAGTCTGAGTTATTATTGGTGTCTAATCATTTACAGATGGTTATATTGTTTATTGGATATGGTTGATGATCAAGTAGAGACCTGAGAGCGGTATGAGTATACACCCTATATGGATTTGGACTCTCTGAGTCTAATGAGATAGTTTATTTTCAGTTTTGAGCACTTACAGAGATGATCAGGCTCATTTTACCTTTTTGATGCAGTTTTGCTTCACAGGATGATGTGTCTGAGCAGAGATGTTTTATTTCAATATCCTAGTGCGTTGTATGGAACATAGGGGTGCAACCACTTATTTGTACCATATTACCCCCATCCTAGAGATCTTGGTGGGATCAGTTTGACAACCCAGGCATCCTAGGAGGATGTTTTGGTAGGTTCATGTTTCCCGAGGCAGATTAAAAAATGATTAAATGGCTATTGAAGAAATTTATTTGGGCTATTGAGGCAAGGAAATGACATGGGATGAGTCATGATGATGAGAGTGATGTTCTCCACACCTTCTCCAGCAATTGCAACACCTGATTGGGCCCACACCTATTTTTTGGGCATTTTATATTATTTTTTGGAGCTCTTGGGAGGCTCACGATTTCCTCAAGGAGGCACAAAGTCAAAGAATTAAAATATTATTTTATTTTATTGTGCCATGGGGACACCCAGAGGGAGTTGGTCAACACTCCATAGACCCACCATGTGCTTCATTTATTTCTTGTTGAGTGGAGTACCCTCTTGTTGAGTGTTTTAGTCCACTTTGGTACTTTATGGTTATATTGATCCATGTATTGTATGTTGAGCTCATCTCAACCATTGATTAGAATATTTTATCTTTTAATATTAGCCACTCGTTTTGAAAGTGGATAGGATTCGGTTATGATTGTGGTTCTCTCATTTCTATTTAAAGGATATAGCTTCTCATTTGTAAGGGGTCTTTGGCTCTTGGATCTAAATAATAGAAATATTTTTCTGTGGATATTTTCTGGATCTACTTTGCATATGATGTTCTCAAATGGTGATTGGATAGTCTCCTTCTTCCTAGCATTATGGAAATTCATGTGAGATCTATATTTTTTCTGCTATCATTGTGTTGTCTACAGGAGGGCGTTTTGGCTGGAGCGTTTTTGCACGGGGGGCTCAACTCGTTCGATTATCTTCGTCTTTGATCAGGGAGTTTTCATTAGTTTTAGTGTGATCTATGATTACTTCATTTTACTTTCCTATAGAATTTGGTTTCTATATCTTTTCTTAGCAAATCTGATATTGTTGATGTTTGCTCATGCAGGGTAGGGGGTGCATTGGTGGCTTGGGGCTTACATATGTCATAGAAATCACTTGGATCTTCCAGAATTGATCAGGATAGCAAGGATCATCACTGTTAATACTTCTACAAGCATTTCCATGTACAATCCAACAAGTAATTCTCTTCTCTTTTACACATTTGAATCCATTGTACCTGTTTTCCTTCCATCTTTCTGAAAACCCTTAAAATACTAAAAAACCCTTAAAAAATACTAACTTTGGGAACCATCCAATATTTGTCCAAACCACTATTGGGTTTCATAGATCAGGCCTCCCCTCCATTGAATCTACTGCAACTCTAGTCAAATTCCTACTGGTTTGACCTAGATATGATTTTTAGCCTGAAAACTGCATAGCGCCCCCACTAAAAATTTGACCTGCTAGGGTTTTGAATTTTTCTGATTTTTGAGTTCATAGACTGATAGATCGAGTCTCACACAATCCAAATCACCCCCAACACTAATTTGATAGTCTCCTGGTGGCTCTGGATCTGTAGATCTCTCCAAACCATAGCACTAGCCCTCCTTTTGCTGATTTTCTTGTAACCTGAATCTTTTGGGCCAAATCCTTTTCTGGGTCGATAGATCAAGACACATCCCAAATGGTTTCACTGAAACATTGTGTTGATACTAAATCCATTACCAAATTCTGAACAAGCATTGATCTCCAAGCATAGCACTAGCCCTTCCTGACCTCTTTCCCCGAAAGTTGACCATTCCTTGATAACTCAGGTTACATGATACTTTCATATCCTTCACTAAGTCTATATCCTTAGCACTAGATAGCCCCAACTCTGTCCTTTCTCACCCTGTCATAGTTACATTTCCAAATACAATGGTCATCTTCATCAGTTGCTAGTACCTAAACCCTAGATCTAGGGTTTCCATTTACCTTACACCTTACGTACCTCAAAGCCACATTTGATCTCTTCTGTCGGGAGTAGATCCGGGTCTCCCCCATTGTTGTCTTGGACTTAAACAACATAAAGTGAAGGCTGCCTTTATTGGCATGACAACCATCCATTTGGGAGTCTAGGCAGTCTTAGTTCCACCTCCTTAGTTGCTTGCCCCTCTACCATCCATCCTGGATCTACCTCACACAGGCAACTACAAGGTTGGTGATTACACACTCTACTCAATTATGTTAACCGGGATGAAAGTTTTGTTAAAAAGGGGTTATTCATTGGCATGTGACTATAAACAAAGTGGTGCACTAGAAACCTAGTGAACCTTTGGTATTGATCTTGGAATTGAGGATGTCAATTCTTGATAGACGACAACATATTTTGAGGATGGAATTCACTAGTTGGCTTCATAGATGGATGGAGTTGGTTCATTGCTTGAGGACAAGAAATTTTGGGAGGGGAGGACTGTAATGTCCCCAATTTTTCTTAGTGACACCTTGGAGAACCCCCCTAGCCTTGAGAACCCCATGGTTCCTAGTGGAGGAAAATTAAATCAATAAGGAGTCATTCTAAAATATTAATTACTCGTTGTATTTATTTTTATTAAACTTTGGATTAAATGTGCATGTTAAAACTATAACATTTTCAATAGTATGTAATTTTGTAATAAGTGGATGTCCTAGGTGACAAGGAGGACGCATGGGTCCAAGTTAACCATGAGTTGTCAACCAAAAAAAGAAACTAGGAGAAAATTAAGAAAATGCTAAAAATAACTTAAGCCAAAAAGATAGAAACTACAGGAAAAGAAATCTCTCTTGAAAAATATAGCAATTGTCAAAAGCAGGGAAAAAACAAGGTTTAAGTAAAAAAACAGGAAACTAGCAAAAAGAATAAAAGCATAAAGCAAGAAAAAGCTGGAAATTGTAAAAAAGGAAGGAAACTCAAGGAAAAATAAGAAAGAAAGGAATTTTATTTATTTGTGCAACCCAAGAAGCATTTGAAACATCCAGAAAAGCTACAAAGGCTAATATTAGCAAGTGAGGACCCATTCAAGAAGGAAAGTGGGTCATTATGCCAAAAGTGATGTCCAAAAATTACCCAACTCATCTATAATTCAAATTTCAATCAAAGAAACTCTAGAAGCATTCAAATTTTATAAAAAATAGGTTGAGAACATCATTCACATCTTTTGATGATCATTTATTTTGATGTTGAGTGAATAAGAGCTTCTTGTCTGAGTGATGTGCCTCAGTTCCCTTGGGTGATGCACCCCAAGCCTTCCCATTCTCTTCTATATTCTCTTCCATTATTCATTGCAACCAAAGAGATCCAAGGTGAATCCATTGAATACCAATAGTAAATCTCATAATAACATACATTTAGCCTTGGAAGTTGATCTCCAGTAAAGGAGAGTTCACTTACGTTGTCAAGATTGTCAGATTGGTGCTGGGTGTTGGTTACAAGCCATTATTCTTCAATTTTGGGCACCATTAAGGGAGATCAGATCCTGCAAGATCTTTATGAGATTATATGCTCCTTCTTAATATTCTAACATGTGATATACAATAATATTTCTTCTCTAGAAAGTTATAATGCCAAATTTTCATTAGATAGGCCTTCCAATGCTCATTTAATGAGCCCTTTTGTAACTTTAATGAACTAATAGTTATGTAATGGCCATGATAATGATATATGATATTTATTATGTTTATATTAGTATTATAAACCTTTTATAACTGATTTATTTGCAAATCTGATAAAGTATAGAGTCAAATTTCTTCCTTATTTGCTTACCTATTCTCATTTGCTAGTCAAATTTGACTAGTTTTACTGTTTTTAATACGATGTATTAAGTAATATAAAATTTGATTCTTCAAGTTGTGTAAGTTAATAAATTCACCCAAAAAATCAATACAACTCTCAAAATATGATTTAGTTATGTCCGTATAGTGCTTGTATTCCTAGTTTTTTTCTCAAACACCCTCAAACTCTGCCTAATTGTTCCAGAACTATTCTGAACCTAATAAATGGACATTTTCTTCCTAAATAGTCACCGATAACTCACCTAAACCTTCCATAAGCCTTGGTTTCTTGGAATTGACCGTTCAATCTCAGTTTGCACCGGTTGGGACACCCAAAAGCCTTGTAGTAGAATTCACCCTTAGTGCTACTCAAATCCTAAAAGGGCCCAACATCCAAGTTCTTAGGGATATGAAATTTCAGTATCCAAACCTGTATTTTGGTTTCTAACATTAATCCTTTTCCACTCTCATTTTTTCGTCGTTACTTCCTATGTATTTCGTTCCCAAAGAAAGTGCTCAATAGGCTTGTAAATTTTTATTTATATTTTGATAATATTAGTAGTAAGAGATAATATTCAAATCTTATTTAGATATGGGATATTACACTTTAGCTCATCCAATGCACCCTCATTTATTGAATTGGAGACTTGCATATTTTTGTTATGTGTTTCCTTGTTTTCCTGGCTGTATGCTTTGGTTTTATTTTCCCTGCTTTTAGAAACTCTATTTTTCCCTCATTTTCATGTTGCTTTATTGCTTTCCCTGATTTTTCTCTTTTATTCCTTCCTTTATGCCAACTTCTTTCTTTTCATTGACAAAAAAATACAAGGCCCACCTAATATCTTATGCACCCTCATGATCCCAATTAATCACAAATAAATATTATTTCCATATCTTAGGCTAACATTAATAATATTAACTTGTGCAAACTATTATTTCCCTATTTATTCCTAAATTATTAATAATTATCTTAGGCATTCAAATAGGGAATTTACATCCTTCATATGGCCCACCTTAGTCCAATTAATATTCAATTACACCCATTCATGTCTTTACTTAAGTAAATTGCCACCCTTATCCACCAATTTAATAATTTTAACCTAGGTGACGTAGGACAAAATTATGTCTTGGACCATACTAAAAATTGGTAACATGACATATTAGTCTTCTAAACAACGGGAATCGATGGTTTTTTAGGTTTTTCGAGACTTGTAACTAAAGTTGTTTTGGAAATTTTGATGCTCAAAATCAGATTCCACAAGTTGCACTACATTCGTAATGGCAAGCTTATTAAAAATGTTAGGGTTTGTTGACAAGATTTTTCACTTTCATCGAACCCAAAAATGCACACAAAACATTTTTTTAGTGAAATTCGAGGCCTCATGCTCACAAATGGCTCTCTCAAAATCACTTTTTTCATCTTCCCCACTATCTATGTTATATTGGCTTTCAGTATGTTAGTAGGGATCGAAATCAGATATTACCAATTAAAATATTGTATCTCTCAAACTAGGCCAATTGAGCACTTGGCACACCTCACACTCGACAACAATCGAAGGAAAGAGTTTCTCTTAGAAATGTATCTACGTCCACTGGTGAGCAATAAATGTTGCATAAAGATAGCCTAAGGTGAGAGTGAGTATTAATCTTGTGAAGAAAACACTTACAACTAAGGTATGAGGATAAATCCTATGGTTCATGGGTCATGTTAGTTATAACTTAGATGACGTTGTGATGTGTGGTGATTTACTCATGCAAGGCCTTGGTGATTAGTAAAACAACATTTCCAATGATGTGATTAGCAGCAGATGGACAAGGATGTGTCACAATTTTTCCATAATGAAAATTTAGTTCATTTGCCTCTGCTATATTCACAGAACATGATAAAGAGTTTGTCACCTCATTGTTATACATAGTTTAAACTTTCCTATTGTTGGAATTTAGAGCTAGTTGAGTTGGCAGTTGTGGTATAGAAGCTAGTTGAGCATAATTTTGGGCATGTTGTTAATTGGAATTATTACCAAAGGGGCCACAAGAGCAGATTGTTGTTGTCTTGGCCTCAACCCTATGGGTGGTAAATCTTTCCCATATGTAGAAGGTATTGATTGAGTACTTTTCTATTTATTAGGTAAATATTAGGTTTGTCCACTAGGTGTCCATTCAAGTGTATAATAAAGTTGCTACCCATAAGAATTTAGAAAAGTTTGTTGTACATAATTTTGTTGAAATGTTGGTTGGCCATAAGGTTTTTGATAAGGTGGTAGTCCATATGGTTGATAAGGTTGATGACCTTGAAAATTTTGGTTATGTGAATACACATAAGGATATTGAAAAGGCCTTGGTATCCATAGTCTCTTAGGGTTTATATAGTAGACATGTTTTGCAACTCATTTTGGCTGAAAAGGAGAGGCCTTTATAGGGACCAGGTATGGAAAGTTGTCATGGCATGTTTTTCAGAGAAGATTTGACAACATTCAACATTTTTGCAACTAATTTTCAAAATACTAATGGGAATTCATTTTTCTTGTGGTTTGTTTTTGCAAGTGGGACAAAATATTGCTAAAGCCTTATCAGATTTACTTATTCTTCATATTTTCTTGTATGGAGACCATTTATAGTGATCAGTAGTATGGGATGTATGATTTCATGTCATCCAATAGGTTCTATAAATCAGATTTAGTAACAATGGAATTAGAAGGTTTGGATGATTGAAAAGGAAGGATTATTCCTCTAACCTTTTTACCTATAGATTTAGAATGATTCTTAAATATGCTATTGATTTCATCATAGTCAAATTTGTAAAGGCCAGCATTAGATAATATGTTTAATGTTTCTAGAATTCCTTCCATAATTCCCCTGAGGAGTATGAGGTTTAAAGACTCCTCATCCAAAGTGCAACTACGAGCTCACTTGTAAATTAAATGAAATATTTCTTCATAGTCCTCTAGTGACTCATTTTATCCTTTCATCCCTCTAAAATTGCCATCCCTATTTTCCCCAGCTTTGTAGTAGTCTCTTTATTTTTATATGAAGGAGTCCTTCATCTAATCCCAAGAAGTGATGGTTTTTTCATCTAAGCTCATGAACCATCTCAATTCATGTAATACCCTGGTTGTTAAGCCTATGGACATAAGTTATTTTGTTTTGGTTATTGTGGAACTAGGTGTCAGGACTATGGACTTTGGGAATTATTATTATTATTATTATTATTTAATGGAGCAACTAGATCAACATGGAAAACTAATACGGCTAGGGGGTCATCGGTTCCACATGTGAAGGGGGTTGGAGACTAGCTGTGGATCTCCCTAACAACACTCATTGTTTCCTATTTTTCTTATTTTAATATTTTAGCCTATGTTGGTAGTATTGAACCTAATTCATGTTTTAGTGGGCCTTCCTTGGTGCTTGGGTGGATTCCATTTGTTGAGTGTTCCCCTTTGGTGCTTTTGTAACTCCTTTTTGGAGGTTACACTTGGTCCTGTAACCCCCATTTGTACAAGTGCACCCTTACTAGCTATTTTTAGACAAAGCATGTGAATGTGTAACTCCCCTGATGTATTGTAACCTCCTCTCACTAATTTGAGTTGGTTTGGGTGGGGTGGAGTGTTTTCTACTTGGAATTTGAATTATGCTGGGTTGGAATTTGAATGGGTCATCCGGTAACTTCCAGTAACTAGTACAGTTAATCACGAGTCAACTTGTGTCAGTCCTTAGCCCAAGGATTTCAATTTCTATAAAAGGATTCGAGTTGGATCTCTTAGGTTCCTATTTCATGGTTATGTCTGCTCTCTGGATATTTTGAATTCCTGTGGATGGATTTGAATTCCTTGAAGAATGATTGAAGGCCTTGTAATGAGGTATGAATACTGATCTATGCCATATTGCAATATGGATAGATTGAACACTAAGGTACTTCAAGTACCAGTACTTGTCTCTGCTTTAGTATTACATGTGAAAATCGAAAGAGGATGGTGATATCATTGAGGGACTGTAGTGAAGGGAATCACATTCCACTAGGTAGTGAATATGTAGAGAAATTAAGTGATGAGGAAAGGTGTTGACATTCCTCAAGTTTTAGGATGGGTTTTCTATGAAGGAAGCAACCATATGTTATGGTTATCCTAATTCTGAGCATTTATGGGCAATGAGACATGTACCCTTTCATCTAGAGAAATGATTTTAGTAAGTGTTGACATTATTGAATACACCTTGTTTATTGGTTTAGATTACCTTTGCATGTGGATCCATCGCCTCAACTAAGGGGTGACTTGATTAAGTATGGTTGACTTGACTATGTTTATGTTTAGGTGGAAATTTGTTCTGTTGAAGTTACTTTCCCCCTTAACTAGATGAGTATTATATTATGTGTTTATTGATGAAATTTGGTAGCATAATTCATTCTCATGAATATGATTTATTATTTGTTTATATGGATGTAGGTGGAAACCTATATATTAAATGCTTATGTGGAATATATGGATATATAAGACATCCTTCAAAACTGATATTGGATTATGTTGAAATAGTTGTGGCCTAATGTTTCAAGTGCGATAATTTATTCAAAGTAGGACCTAGGAGCCATGGGGATTCTAACAATTCAATATTAGACACAATGATGCACAAAAACAACAAAAAAAGTGAAATTATCATACATAAATGTAGTCAATAACTGATACTTGTATGATTTTCCATCATGTAAATATGTATGGATCAAGTTTATATTACATTGGGGAGAAATTGTTTGCCTTTGGAGGCCATCTATATGCATACAAGTGTCAGACTATGATTTGACTTCAAAACCCCCCTAGGTGGACCAATGAGCTCCCTAACCATCACAAACGGTCACGAATGCAAGTGTGAACATGGATGCAGCATTCTAGAACATAAATTTAGGAATTTTGAGCATGGTTGAGAACATGGGTGAGTGGCAGTGGCTCTAGGAGGTAATAAATTGCCAAGGAAGGCCAAAAACAACCACAAACATGCACTGGCACCTAAGGTAAAACACTTTCCCTGATTTAAGGGATTGGGAGTGAACCAAGAATGATCTGTCATCAATGAGGGAATTTGGACTATTAGAGTGATCAAAGTGGAGCACATCAACTGTCAGAATGATCAAGGAGGAGCACCTCAATTGCCAGTAAAAGGTCAACGTAGCCCAAGTTCTAGACCATATGACATAGCATAAAGCTAATGAAAAGTATCCTAGGTGTATGATCATGGTACTAAGGTGGATTAGTTCTCTAACACCCCCTCTTAATCCTAACTTAGTACAACTTATACCAAAACATTATGGATGCCTTAGCAACTAAGGCTCAAATAACCTCATACAATAAAAAATTTTATTAGTCCATATAACCAAGGTAAGGAGGAAAACCACATGGGAACAAAACCTCCCCTCTAAAATGGACATTTAGAAAAATATGAAAGTTAATATAAACCATCACCATGTTTCACCCACTCCAACAAGGGATATATGATAGGTTAATTTCTTCTCTTTGAATCTCTTGGTGAATATGTAAGCAGCTTTCTGTGCAGATGGGAAATACTACAAGGATATCACCTGTTCATACACCAAGATCCAGATGTAGTGAATTTGTATATCAATGTGTTTGGTCCTCTATCTCTGCATTGGATCAATGGAAATATTGGTTTCACTTTGATTGTCACACCAAATGACTGTGGGTGAATCAAATGCAAATCCAAGTTCCCAAAGAATACCTTGCAACCACACACATTATGTAGTTGCGTTCACTACTCCTCTGTACTCAGCCTCAGCTGAAGAGAGGGATATGGTTTTTTGTTTCTTGCTTGAAAATAATATGGGACCATGTGAAAGCATTAAGACATAACCTGAAGTGTATTTTTTGTCAATGGAACCTCCAGCCATATCAGAATCATTAAATACAACTAGTTCTAGTGGAGAACCAACATCATCGTGTACCCCGAAGTGTTTGGTTCCTTGCACATAATGCAATATATTCTTGGAATAATTCCAATGGATCTCATGGGGATGCTTCATATATATATCAATATCACCTATAGCATAATCCAAATCAGGTTGAGAGTGTGGAAGATACAACAAACTCATAACTAGTTGTATGCACAACGAGTTGTCCACTAATGGAGATGCACCAAATTCACCTAGTTTTATTCCTGAAAGGAATGGGCAATTGCATTCCTTAAATTTATCCATTTTGAACTTAAATAAAAGGTCTGCAGCATACTTTGGTTTACTGACCTTAATCCCTGCTTCATATTTCTCAATTTCCAATCCAAGAAATTTCTTCAACAATCCAAGGTCAGTCATGGAGAATTCATTGTGCAAAGAAGAATTAATTGATCCAATTTATTTAGTGTAGCTACATGTAATCAAACTTTCATCAAAATATAGCACCATAACCTACAATAATTTACCAACATTCTGCAAATACACATTAGGATCAGATTTACATCTTTCAAAGCTAAGCGAAAGCAGAAAATTGTCCATCTTGGCATACCAAGCCTTGGGGGTTTGCTTGAGGCCATAGAGAGACTTATTTAACTCGCATAAAAGTGAAGTATCCTCAATGAAACCTTCAGGATGTTGCATATATATATCCTCATTAATTTTACCATGAATAAATTCACTCTTCACATCCATGTGGTGAACCTCCCAGTGCTTAAATGAAACAATGGATAAAACTAGCCTAATAGAGTCCATCTTTGCAACCAGTGAAAATGTCTCTATATATTTGACTAATTGGAATTGAAATAAGCCTTTATAAACCAAACTAGGCTTATACTTTATCTCTGAACCATAAAAAACCACTTTGGTCATATAGACCCACTTGTATTCCACTAGTTTCCTCTTGGAGGGCAAGGGAACCAATCCCCAAGTCTCATTGTCTTGCAATGAGTTAAACTCTTCTTGCATGGATGTTTTCCATATTTGGTCAAGTGATGCTTCCTGATATTCCTTAAGATCATACCCATCCATCAATAAGCACCTATCAACAATATTCAATTCACAAGTAGAGTAGGCATTGTGAAATTGAGATCTAGTCTTCATAGAATCTAGTGGATCACCAACAAGATCCCCAACTACTTCAATGTTTTTCTTAGCCAAATTGGGATGAATGGGTGAGTCATTATCTGAATTAATTTCCTCATAATTATCATCAATATCATAATCATAAAAATAAGATTCAGAGAAGGATTCATCACTTACATCATCATGGGGTGGAGGATGTGAGAAGTCCCCTTGAGCTAGTTCGGTCTCTTGCATGAGGTCTTCTTCGAACTGTACACTCCTTTCAATGAATGTCTTCTTAGATGAGGGATAAAATAAATTGTATCCATTTCCATATTGAGCATATCCAACCATAATTGAATCCTTTATTTGATCTTGCAATGCCTTTCTCTTCTCTAAAGGAATCCTAGCCCAAGCATTGAGCCAAAGACCCTGAATAGAGAAACATTTGGTGTGTGACCACTTCAAGCCTCTTATGAAGTTTTTCCATCCAAATATTTGTGAGGATCCTTTTATTGAAAATATGTAGCACATTCAATGGCTTCATTCCATAGCTTAGGATTCAAATCCTTTGCTACCATCTTACAAGTTTCCATCTCCTTGAGAGCCATGTTCTTGCGCTCTGCAACACCATTTTCTTGGGTGAGTAGGGAACCAAATGCTGGGCACCAAATCCTATAGTTTATATCACCATATCTCTCATGCCACAACTTTCTTGACTCATTTGCATGTGACAGGAGCACATTCCCTTGAGAGTAGGGGAGGAAGTGAGATAATTTGTACATTCTCGACTCATGGTCAATATAACCCACTGCCACCACTTGGCCTGTAGATATTTTTGATATCTCGACCTCATTTGGAGTAAATGTTACTCTCTTGGATTCACCAGTGTGTGTCATTTGATACAATGAGAGTAGGTTCCATGCTAAATCAGGCACAAACAACACATTGTTGAAGTACCCATCTTCAAGATCAATCCTACCAATCTTTTTGGCTTGGATCTCTGGATCATCACCCATTAGAATAGATGGACCATTGTAAGGATGAAAGGCCAAGAAGGAATATTGCATGGAGTCCATGTTCCTGGAGGCACCTGAACCTATGATGAGAAAGAGGATCTTGAAGAACCTGCAATCAAAGCAAGGCACCTCTCTTTGGTGTATGAGCTTGAACCACCATCTTTCTTCCTTGCAGCTTCTAGCAGAGGGATGTTGTTCTTTTCAAGTAGCTGCACCATAATGTCAATGGTATTCTTCATGCATGCACTCTCTAGATGCCATCCCTTGTGATAATAAGTGAATTTGGTCTTCTCTTTCTTCTTCTTATCCTTTTCCTTGGTATGATTCGAACCCCCATCTGAAGATTTGGGTTTCTCCTACTTCTTCTTATGTTATTTCTTCAAATATATGGCTTTCTTCTTTCCTTTTATTGGATTTGAAACACCTGCAACAAGGTCTTGATCCTTACTAGATTTGATGGTGCCCATTTGTACCAACTTGTCTTTCTCTTGTGTCAATGACTCCATGAATTCTGCCAATGATAGAATCCTCCAATTTCAAGATGTGAGCTTGCTATAGTGGAATGTTGACATAAACAAAGAATACTTTGGCACTAGCTTCAGAAGTATTGACTAGATAAGCTACTTCTCTTTCTTCTCTTTGCCACACTGTTTTAGTTGAAGCACCAACGATTTGAACTTGGTGAAGAAGTCTTGGTTGTCTCAAAGTGACTTGGGCTCAGTGAGATCAAATCATTTTCGAGCTGGTGACCTCTCATCTCATTAGTATTCCAGAACAATGCCTCCATATTGATCCGTACTTCATTAGGAGTTTTCAGGCTGTCTACATGGAAGAGTAAGTCTCTCGAAATGCTGAGACAAAGCATTCCAAATTATTCATCAAGCCTATTGAAGTAATTCAATTTCTCCATAGCAGAGTTAGGTTTAGGTTCAGTCCCCATGGTGACTCTGTACAGTCCTTTAGACTTAGATGGATCACCATTTTGGAATTCCATTCAAAATAGTTTAATGGGGTCAGCAATACATGAGTCTGCTCCATTTCTTCTTTCGCATTGAGTGAGAGAACTATTGGTTCTAAATGCAATGAAAACACTTGATTTTTTGTGGAAAAATCCCTAAACAACAACTCAAACACACTGGTTTTGATTTTCATCTCCAAAGATATTTGATACCATGTGAGAATTGATTCACATTAGGATCTAGGAGCCAAGGGGATTCTCACAATCCGATATTACACATAATGATGCACAAAAACATCAGAAAGAGTGAAATTATCATACACAAATGTAGTCAATAACTGATATTATTATTCTTATCCATCATGTAAATATGTATGGATCAGGTTTATATTACATTAGTGTTATTCAAGGAAATCCTACCTTATGACCTATGGTTCTGGGGTCACCAACAAACCAAAATTAAACTTGTATCTGAGAATTTGATAGAGAAATAGGGAAGAAGCTTAGTGTACCTTGTTTATGAAGGCTCGTCCTAGACTTCTTCTTCAATCCAAATGCTCCAATAGATTCTAGGGATATTCACACCTTCCAAAGAGATAAACAACTTCCTGCAATATCTTATATGTTATATAAGAGATTAATGAAGTATTATAATTGCAATGAGACAATAAGATAGTTCAGAAATCGTAACATATAAGAATACTAGTGCACCAATTCCGAAGAAATTCTATCTTTGTTGATAAGAACTGATAAAATATTACAACCAGTATTTGATACAAGTCCTCCTCTGCTAGCCAAGAAACTAAGTTCTATTGCTCCAAATCTCCAAAGGAATTCCCCCAGCATAACCTTTCTCTCTTAAGATATATATTTATCCTCAACCCCTACCTTCTATTTATACTTGATGAATGAGAGAAGTTTCACAGGTTGAGATAGTTGAGGAAGTTGGGAACGTTATGTTTACGATCCCAACTATCCTTGACAAAACTTGTTTTTATTTTTTAATTGTTGGCTTAGGGCACTCACAACTATTGATACTAGTAGGTCGTGAGTCACTCGCGACTTTTATAAAGGAAACCCGCGAATGCAAACTATGATCATGTAATCATGGGTTGTATATATGGCTACATGTAATAGAACATGGGTTACAATGGAAATAGTCACGAATACACCTTAATATCCTTATAAAAATTGGGCAAGACTGGTAGGATAAAGATGCATCAAGGCACATGCACAAATATAGGGTTTTTTCTTCTTTAATCCACTTTGTCCTTTTGTGTACCGACACATTGAGTGTCAGTACTTGTACGGAGAAGTACTATTTCAGTAGATAACAGATGCTCCCTAATGTGTGAGTTCAAAGGGAAGTGATGGCCTAAATACATTACAATATTTATTTTTGGAAAACTCAGTTTCCAAGGCTGTAGAGAGGTACCTGAAACAGACATATCAAAGTTATGTACGAAATCATTTTTGAGGATGCCATGTTCAATAAAGAGAAACACTAGCTCCTTTACAATATTCTATTATATCATATGATACAGATAAAAAATCCATGTATGTATTACAATGGTGGATCAAAGACACAATATGCAATGATGAGTCTTCAATATCTAGAAGTAGTGTTGCAGAAAATAACACAATCTTGCACAGCTTAGGTTATAGAGATATGAACCTAAGGTCTTTGTCCAAATCAATAGTAACCAGTACAACTCCTACCATGTGAATATATAAGTTGAAGTCAAACGTGGAAGGAATTCCTCAGAATGTCAGTAAATGAGTGATGCTGACAACTAAAGCAAAGGAGTTCACTAAGATTGATAGTGAATCCTAAGGTACTATCGTTGAAAATTCAGGTCTTCATCCTCAGGAGATGCTGATGAGAAACCTTAGTGTGAGGAGGAAGGAAATGAATCCTTCAACAGATCACAAGAGTAACTAGGAAATTGGATGAGGGAAGGTAGACACAAGGGATTCTCAGAGGATATAATGATGGGAATCAGGATGACCAGATAAAGGGAAATATCCTTGAACAGTGAGCACAACACAAATATTACCCAACGAAGCTCTATACTTTTAGATAGGACAACTAGAATTATATGTCATGTAGGAGACATGATCAAATTCCCCATGCATAAAGGACAAGTGGAGGAGTAATAACTCAAAGTGATAGTTGAACTGGAAGTGAAAAACTGAGACATGGGTATTGGGAAGTTCAAGGATGAAATGCTTCCACTGCTTATAACCCAAAGAGTGAAATTATTCCTTACCTTTCTTGTTAAGTTTTAACAAGTATAAGAAATTCAACTTGAGTCTCTCTTCATTTTTGACAATCTTGAAGAGGAGAGTGAATAATGCTTGATATGTCACTAATTCGTGGGTTTTACGAGCCTGAACTAGTAGATGCCCGTTCATGTTTTCATATTTTTGAGAGTCTGGAAACTCTGAAGAAGACTCTAAGCAGGTGCTTTTTCATACAATTTAGTCTCCTAAGGCCGAAAAAGTATAATACAATCCACAGAAGAACTCTCTTAGCTACTGAAAGACTAAGGTATACCTTTTTCGTACTTAGTCGGTAAGGTCCAAAAATGGGGTAAACTATAACCAGACTGATGCACCTTTGAAATAAGCATATATAATGAGTTTAACGAGTGTGAAGCAAGGAAATATCACTCAAAAAGTTCCATTTGTTTACGAGAAATTGGACTTACTATAGTAAACTCGATGATTTGTTCTTTAAGGTTTAGCGAGCATGACAAAGACATAAAGTATGCTCAGAATCTTTTTCATGTTTAGGGCCATAGCACAAAAAAGATAAAACTAAGATCATATTGAGGGTTCCTTTTTCGTAAGTTTAGTCCTTCAGGTCCGGAAAAGAGATAAACTTATGCCTGAAGATGCTCTTCTCAATTCCATAAAAAAGAGAGTGTTCCTTTGTCATAAATAATCTACATGGTCCGAGAAAGAGAAACCTACCACCAATGTAGATGATCGTTCAATTTACCTTAATGAGTATAAATGAACAAGTTACTAAGCTATCTATTCTATTTTCAAGGATTCAGAACAGGGCCTGAAGAAAACTCCATAAGGGTAGGTAGCCTTATAATCGGGTATAGCTTGTAAAAAGATGTAAAATGAGGCTCATTTTGTCACAAAAAACAAAGAGGAAGGCTCCTGCAAACCTAACTCAACTATGGCATGGGTACCATAAATAAAATAACATGTTCTAAACTAGGGTCACAAATGTAAAGAAGGCCCTATCCACGGAAGAACAATGATGCGTGCGAGGTAAAAGTGGTTATACACCACATTCCATGGATGAAAAAGTGAACCTAGGGTTAAGTGGAGGATAAGGTGTGAATGCAAAGTCCACAATGAATACCAAATCCTACCCTATATGCCATGGAAATCAGCTTTTTCAATTATCCAAGACCTATTGCAGCTAGTAAAAGACCATAGTATTAGTTCAAATATCAAAAACTAACTTTAAGCTATAGAAAGTGGGTAAAAAATTAAATGTTTTCCTGTAAATAAATCAAAATAAAAATATAAACATACCATTTGGAATTTTAACTATATTTGGCAATTTTACCTCCAAAATTTAACTGATCGTAGCGAAAAATCCCGTGGACCAAAAATCCAGAAGTTGCAGGTTGGTGGTCTCTCCCTCTTCTTTCATTTTATCATTCCATTTTTATTTTTTATGGTGAATTTAGTGGTTTTATGCCTTCCCTAAAGGAATCCTTGAATACTCATGGGTGGCCTTCATTAGATGCGTGAGCATGAATTTTATTTGTGAGTTACCTACAGTGCAACCCACAGGTGGTTCACGTTGTGTAGAAAGCACAGTCACAAATACTTCACAACATCAAGTTTTTCAAAAAATTGATAAATGCAAATGATTTTTAATGGATTCTAATGAAGGATATGTTTATTTGGCAGGACACCATGGTGCTATAATGGAGAGAATGGGAGCATGAGGACATGGATTGCTAGGCCATGAGAGATGCCGCTACTTTTCAAGCTTTACAAAGATGTGGGTTATTAAAATTCTACTATACTTGGAACATGCGTGCCCAAGTCCTCCTTCTGGAGATCTTGGTGAGCTATTGGGATCACAAGCTTGGCCTCTTTGACCTCCAAGGGGAGACCTTGTAGTTGATAGTAGATGATATTTACTTCATCACAGGACTATCTCATAGGGAAACAATTTTGAACTTGGAGGGCACCGATTGAGGTGGCGAACCTCTCAGCATGTAAGACTATGTCAATACCTACTACTTGCCAGGGACACAAAAACCAAGGACACAAGTCCTAATTTCACATATAGCCAACTTTCCATTGAAGGTTATGGTAAGCACCATGGCTAGGGTTGTTGGTTCATCTTCCCTACATTTGAAAACATGGACCCACATGCGTGCTACGGTGGATTCTATGTGGAGTGCATTGTTCTATTGGTGCTCGGTATTTCTCCTTATTATGAATAAATAGTTGTTTGACTATAAGAGGGGTAGAAGGAAAAACTTTGGGTATGCGAGTATCTTAGTTGCATTTTTCTTCGAGAGGGTTCCTACCCTTAGTCTCGTGGTACCTTTACCACCATGCCTAACTCGTGATCCTAGACTCACGCGCTGGGGTGACATTTTCCTCCATTAGGGAAGAAACAGTTGAGTCTATACTGGCTACGATGACAACCTCTATTCCTGGTGGGATAAACAGGTGCCTTCCCTTGAGCATTTACCCTATGCTGGGATATATTTCTGTGGAGATCTAGACTCTCATTCTCCCTTCTGGAGGATCATGGGGGGATATTGGTATGTCCTTTTAATTTTTCATTATTTGATTTTTATGATATTTTTTTCATAATATATATATACGTATGTATGTGAGTTTGACCTTGTTTATGTTTATATGCAAATGTTGGACTAATCTTCCTTGACGGTCACCCAAAACTTTTATGTGGCCCATGCATGTTGGTGGAGACGACAATATACTTTGTGTCATAGAAGGAAAGCTAGACAGGATTACCCAGGATGTATCCATGCTCAGGATGGAGTGGATCCCCATGGCTATGAAGGAACATGTAGTTGGGGTTCCTCTAACCTAGTTACACCTTCTTAAAAGGGTGACTAGGGAAGTACTATGTTATAGGGAGGCTCTAGAGGAAACCACAGCTAAGGAGGATGAGGATCGGCCTTAGATCTAGGAATTTTATGGATTGTGATCCTAATTTNATATATATATATATATATATATATATATATATATATATATATATATATATGGTTATATACATGTCCTTCAAATGTGTCTGTATATTTTATTTTACAATGTCTGTGTTAAGTTCTAGTCAAGTATGTAATTTGCATATGCATCAATAATTCTATTTTGATTTCTTGAAATATGAATGTACGAAATGTATTCAAATTTTCTTTCAAGTAACCTCACACGTAAAAAATGACATAGTAAGTTAGGGTTTCACACCTGATACTCACCATTAAGTTGGGAAACCACGAGATGTGAGTCAATCCTAACCTCCAGATGGGTAATGTCACACAATGTAGCATTCCATAACAACTCAATGATTGCACTGTATTCATCCACATTATTAGTCGTAGGACCTAAGTAGGCACCACAAGAGGCAACCAATTGTCCTGAGGGTGTATAAATAACCCAAGCAGCTAAAGCCAGATTACAAGTGTGAGGGCTAGCGCCATCAAAAAAACCTATGAACCACTCTGATAACATCTAAAACAACCAACAAACTATATAAGAAACACTAACCAGTTAATGACCTATTATACATAAACCTACAACAATCACACAAAAAAGTACCATGCCTAAGCATAATACTTCTTTAGGTAGATCCCATTCCTGGGATCAGGAAATTTCTTTCCATCATAATTGATTAATTCATAAGATCCCTTTTTCAAAACTTTTGACACGACATAGGGGCCTAACCACATAGACTTAAACTTTCCTTCCCCCCAAGGGTTCCTTTTCTTGGTCCCAGAGAAAAACAAGTTCTCCCTTGGATAAAACTATTGGTTTAATGACTTTAAAGTATTGGTTTTCGACCCTATTCTTATGAGCTTCATTTGCAGTCAACACATCTCTTTGTTGTTCATCTAGATTCTCTAGGTGAAGTTGATGTTCTTCAATATTTTTACTGTCTAGAAGCACATGAATAGAAATTTTTAGGGACGTTATCTCACACTCAACCAGTGTGACTGCTTCCACCATGTGAACGATCTCGAAAGGAGAAAAAATAATTGCAGTCTTAACATTAGTCTGGTATGCCCAACATGCAAGGTATAGCATGATATGCCAATTTTACATACTGGCATTGATAGTGCGCTTCATAATGGTTTTCAAGGTCTTATTGGGCCACCTCTACTTGTCCATTATCTTAAGGGTAAAAGGAAGATGAATGATCTTGCCTAAAACATAGCATGGTGGTAAACTCAGTCATCATGTTGTTCTAAAAATGACTTCCATGGTCAGTAACAATCTGCATTGGTATACCAAACCCAAAAATGATTTGGTGAAAACAAAATAAGCTGTCACTTCACCATCGGCCTTTAAGGTATTAATTTCCTCTACCCACTTTGTAAAGTAGTCTACAGTGACAATGCTGTATTTGTTCCCCCCAGTAGAAACTGAGTTACACATCATGTAATCTACCCCCCACTTAGTGAAGGGCCATACCACTATGATGTGAAATAAAGGAGAAGGATGCGTCTACACCTTTCTGGTATAAAGCTGACAAGGACGGCAGAGCTTTACACCTTCCAAACAATCTTTAAATATAGTCAGCCAGAAATAGCTAGAATGTAGAATCTTCTGGGTTGTTGCTAACCCAGATAAATGATACCCACATGCTCTGTAATGGGAATCATTTAGGACATACTCTTCCTCCCCGTGGGTGAGGCACCGATGTAATATCAAACCTACCCATCGTCGATACAAGGTATCACTAATGATAAGGTATTTTCATGCATTAACTCACAACTTACGTCGATCTTCCTGCGAGAAGGATGGAGGACACTTAAGAGTCTATAGATATACTAGGATATCTCTGTACCAAGGATAATAGATTGATATAACAAAGATATACTCATCTGGTAATGAGTCTTCTTCCACCACTATAATCTCTTCTGTAGGGAATTCCGAGAACAATTATGTGAATACTAAGGATTTTTTGGACTTAGCAAATTGAAAATCTAAGTCAAACTCTTAGAGAATGACTATCCACCTATTAAATTTTCCCCTAATTATATGTCGGGATAAAACATACTAGAATAGATTCACATCTGCAACCACTGTGGGTTTCCTTAGCAAGATATAGTGGCATAGCCTCTGAATGGCATAGACTGTTGCCAATGCCAACTTCTCGACATGTGAGCACCTAAGTTCAGGACCTGCTAATGATCGATTGAGGTATTAGAAAACATTCTTCTAGATATTGTCATCTTCCTGAACTAGTACTACTCATATGGTCAACTCAGACGTATCCATATACAATATAAAATATTTAGTGTAATCCGATGGGCGCAATAAAGGAGTTGGTAATAAAACCTTTTTCAATGCCTTGAAAGTGATTTGTGTGGTTTCATCCCATAGGAATGGTGTGTCTTGATTCAACAAGCACATGAAACCCCTTGTAATCTTGGCATAATTGACTATAAATCGTCGAAATAAATTGGATTTCCCCTACAGACTCTGCAGTTTCCTAATAGAATGAGGAGGAGGCAGATTTACAATGGCCTCAACTTTCAATGTATCCACTTGTATTCCTCTATTTGGCACAATGAAACCTAGTAACCTCCCTGACTCGACGTAGAAAACACACTTATGGGGATTCAAGTGTATCTTATAGTGTATGCATCATTCAAAAATAATACAGAGATGGTATGGATGGTCCTTCCTATTGTGCGAATGGGCAGGAATATCATCCAAGTAAGGATCGACAATATCCTTTATATCATGGAAAGAAAAATTGATTGCCCGCTAGAAGGTAGCTCTGACAATTTTCAAACCGAAAGGAATTTTCTTATACATGAAGGTCCCCCAAGGAAAAATAATGGTTGTTTTATGTTGATATTTTGGCTTAATTTGAATTTGATTATCCCCGAAAAAACCCTCCATAAATGAAAATACCTCACTAACTACACAAGCATCAATAATTTGATCAATGAAAGGTGTGGGGTAGTTTTCCTTATGACATGCCTTGTTTAAATCGCAAAAGGTGGTACAAACACATATATTCCCTTGTTTTTTATCAACAAGAATAGGATTGGATACCCATTTTGTTAGAGCAATCGGGTAAATCAACCCAGCTTTCAGCAGTTTCCCCACTTCAGCCTTGACGGTTGCTGCTTTCTATAGATTTACTAGTCTAAGATTTTTTCAAACAGGTTTCAAGTCAAGGTAAGTACGAATCTCATGTTCAACTATATATGGATCAATTCTTGGAATCTACCCATATGACCAGGAAAAGACATTGCAAAATTCCTTAAATAAGGAAGTATAGAAGGAAACCTCTTCTGGAAAATAGTTTGTGCCTATAAGAACATTTTCCATGATGTTAGGGTTTGCTGAAATGTTGATCAAAATGGTAGTAGAGATATTTTCCATATTCTCCTTGGAAAATACTCCCTCCTTGGGTAAAGGATTAACTAGAAGATCAACACCTTCTGCCAGTGTCACATGGAAATCTTGATTTTCAATCTTGCTTAACTATGGAAGGAACATGGACTGATGGTGAAGGTATTCACAAATATTTTCTCATGAAATCATAGCTTCTAGAATGGCTTCATCTGAAGGAAAAACCATATCCAAGCAATTATAGGAATATGCAAAGTTTTCTACCCAAGCGGGGAGATAGACTTCATCCAACTCCTCTAAGACTGAAGAAGGACTCACGATTGAATCAACAGTGGCATTAAAAATAGATTGATAAGCTACTTCCATAGCTGATAAGGGCACTTGGGGCTCTTGACGTGAAGGAAGGACCCAAGGGTTTGTTCTATCTACAACCGTCATGATAGAATTCCCTACACTCGTTGAACCTAAGTAGTTAATAGGGTCATGTATATCGAATGTCCCCATCAAATATGTATGCATTCCAACCCCCAAGCTCTCGTTCGTCAGTTTCGAATAATCTATCAAAGGTACCATGGAATCATTAGTTTCCAAACAACCTTTCTAAGTGAAACTGAGCTAGTCAACTGTAACCAGCTTCTCTTTGTGTGGAAACACTACAACTCAGAAAACGGATGAAGGAATGTCACACATGGAATAAGTCCAAATTCTCCCCAACAACATATTATAGTTCAAGGGAGCATCGATCACTTCAACTTCAATAGACAGTACTTTCCCTGCCAACTTTATTTCGAAATTTGGTAGGATACCATGCAAACGGAAAGAGCTTCCATCAAAAGCAGTAAGTAGAGTGTTCGATGGGACCAAATCTTGGGAACCCAAAGCTTGCGATCAGGAAATCGACATGACACATGTGGAAGCGCCTTCATCAACCACTGTTTTTCCAATGGTTTTCCCTCCATGGAAAAAATCTATTGACAAGGAAACATGGTAAGGGAAGTGTATTTTAACATCAAAAAGATTAAATTTCACCAGAAGGCTTGTTGACTCCATGCTACCTATGGCTGCTAAGGGTGCATCCATCTAGGAAGGACAACTCTGTATAACCTCCAATGCTGACATCACAAAAGGGGTTTGAGCTAAGTATTCAACTATGGAATAGTTGGAAGTAGCCCTAGCATTATGGTTGTGAAATGTTTTCTTGAATACACCTTTCGGTATCTTGGGCATTGGTTCAGCCGGTTTCTCAATGGAGAGAGGGGTTGAAGTTTCAGAAGTGGACTTACCTTACCTTTCTATTTCTTGTTTGAACAAAATTACTTGATCAGACCATATTGATGTAATTGTGATCAGTAGGAGCACTAGTTGTGCCCCTGACATCTTTTGAGGTAGAAGTTACATTCTTTCCTTGGGAAAAGGGATCCTTCAGGACATCCGGTTGTTGAGTTTTAAGGATCTTTTGAGCTTGTTCCATTAAGGGGCATTGATAAGTGATGTGGTATCCTTGGCACAACTTACAAGGAAAATTAATATTTTTCTTGTCTTTCTTCCCCCCCTCAGCATTGTTTGTGGTATTTTTCTTGTTTTGGTTACCCTCACCCTTCTTCCCCTTCTTCTTTTTCCCACCGGGCTGCTGATTTCCCTTTTGAGAAGACTGTGTAGAATAAACATTTGCACTTTGTGGTGAGGAAGAGGTAGCCTTAGATGCCTTCATTACATATTTTTTCACTGACAACTCATGGATTTGCTTCACTAGTGATTCTACAGTGGGAGTACTAACTGAACCAACCACGCCATCGGCATCAGGTCCAGGATTGGGTTTCTCCTGGTCATTTGTATACCTCGAAGCCTTAGGGATAATTTCATATAAAATACCATACTGAGCATATATAAGATCTAATTGTTGGGCCTTGAGGATTGCCTCTTCCTTTGTGGTAACCCCCAAAGTAGATACGTCCTTAGAAATATAAGGAAGTAGAGATTTCAAGAACCACTCCAACAAAAACTCAAGGGGTATCGTGGCTTTAATAAGCATATTTCTTCTTCGCCACTCCTGTATGTGATCAGATATGTGTGTGGCCTTGTTCTACCAAAAATTCAACAACAATTATGTATCGTCATCATACCGGACATGAAGCTAAACATTATTTAGAAACATGGTTTCCACATGAGTTAACGTTCTCTGAAAAATCCTCAACTGAACAGAGTCATTGTTCAGCGAGTTGGAAGAGAACCAAAGGGGATATGTGGTAATGTGTGCACCTGGGTCTTCACCAGCTTTGAGTTCAAACTTTGGAATGTCTAAGGGTATTTTGATGGGTACATATGGCCATGCCACTTTGTGAAGCACGAGGTCGCTCATTAGTTTGGACAAATATGACAAGTTCAACATTTCCAAGAAAGGAAGTTTAGGCCGAGTCAGGGTTTGATACTAAGGAGTTAGGGGTGTGGAAGTACCTACCCAAGGGCTCCCAAAAGAAAATATGGGATTTCCACCAGCCGTCGACTTTGATGTCACAACACTATTTTGAAAAGGGTTCCACCCAAGATCCAAAGGATTTCTAACTTGTGGTGTAAGATAAGGGGTTTGTCCTACTCCAGCTGAAAATGGAGTTTGAAAGGTAGGAGCAGAAATTCCTCCACTAAACAGTGAAAAGGGAGAGCTCCCGAAAGGGGTAGATGAAACCTGACTGGAAGTCTGAAAGCTATAACCTGTGAAGGAAGTTGGATTTCTAGACGACATACCCACATAATTAGGTGATGGGCCTACATAAGGTGCAGATGGAGGAATATGTCCTCCATTCCACGAAAAACCCTATACAAACGAAGTGGATCCACTTGGACCACTTTGAGCACTTTCCATAAACAAAGAAGAAGTAAAAGTTACAATGGGAATCCTAGTGACCATTTCATATTCCCCAATTTGCAAAAACAATTTTATAATATTTGAGGAACATTGTGTTAAATTTTATGCTAAGTTGTAATCGATGACCCAATGGGGTCAAGAATATTTAATGTAAATTCAAAATATTTTATTTATAAACAAATAAATGAGGAAATAAATAAATGAGGAGACAACAGCTTAGGAAAGCTGTTAAAAGAGTGTTTACTGGTTAATTGGTGGAGGAGACTGGGTGGAGAGAAAACTGACAAGTGGCAGCATCCTCAAACCACTTCCAACTATTGCAGGTGGAAACTTCCCAATATTTGTGGTCATGATTCCACAAGAAAGTGGAATTAGAGCATGTGGCTCATTAAATCAAAACTGACCCAGAATACCTAGCCATCTCTATAAAATTTCCCATTGAAGAGAGCTCAGGCTGCTCATTCTAGAGAGGTGATCATTCAAGGTGAATGAATTTACTCAATAGAAATTCAATGGAGGGGATTAATGGAGTGTGTTTGAGGGATTAACTACTGAGATTGAACTAGTTGCAGCTTCTTAGTTGAAGTTCATACTGCTAAGGGCATATTTTGATTACTGAGGTAATTGGACCAGTCAGGTGATAGAGGTCTTACAGTTGCATTCTCCACCCAGTTCTCAGCCAAGAAAACTAGGAACAAGCTCGACGGTCTTGAGGAAGCGTTGTTTGAGTACTCTCCAGGATTTTGGTTGGGAGGAACAGCCTCCTTAAGCTGTTGTCGTCTTGTCCTCAACAGGTTCTATTTTATTTTATTTTCTTCAATTAAATATTCTTAGTTTTTCTACTACAGGCATGTTAGTATTTTAAGGTTTATGAATGAAGATTAACTAAGTAATGTTGGATTCAGTAAAATTATAGATTATAGAATAAATAGAAATGATTATGTGAAAAGTGAAACAGATAGAATTAAAATTTCCAAGCTGTATTTTTCCACACCTAAACTCAGGTCGTACTCTAGTACAACTGGATTCCTTAGGTGAATGAAATGATTCTTTTATTTGAATGAAAACAGTAGATATATTTTACTTCATTGTTTATGAATTTTACTAAATAGCAGTGCTATGTATTGTCTGCATTTATTTACTTCAGCTAACTAAATAGAAAAATAGGTATGAAAGAGAATAGTAAATATTATTATTATTCCAGTATTAGTATGCTAATAAAATATAGAAATTATAGTTAACAGAAGTAAAGTAAGTAAATTAGCATCTAAAAACCATGTGAAAAGGAATTTGTAAAATAGTTTATAAACATTAACATTCCAGACCAGTGTGTGTCTTTAACCAAGACCAAAGGATTCTTCTACAATCCTTTTTAAATTACAAAATTTACTGGAAGTTAACAATAACCTAGTTTTCAAGTAGGCTGCACTAAAACCCTAAGTATTTTCTTAACTAAAAATTAAAAGCAAAAACTGTAAAAATTGTTTAGGATTTCTTATTTTAACAAAGCTAGCATCAAACATATAACTGTAAGTCATTTCATCATCCATTATCCTATTTTTAAAACAGAGTTAAGAATGCTATAAGTAGAAACAAGGACTTCATAAACTGTAGGGTTATACAGCAATTTTAACCTTTGAAAAGCCGAGTTCCAGAATTAAAATATCATCTCATAAATAGTTCTCTAAAAACAATTATAAATATAGAATATCAATAAAGACATTGCATATGTAAATCATGGACAATTAAACCAGAAATAGTTAACCAATTGTAATATAAAATCGTTAACCAAGGATATGCTTATAGCCTATAAAGTCGAAGGGTCGAAACCCAAGCCTTCTAGTAAAACCGATTATACAAAAGTATTTTATATTAAACTGTAAATAAGATACATTACTGACAGGAAAATTAAAACCCATCTCACTGTACAACTCGATTGTTCCACAGTCTTCATTTCACTAAGTTCAAATGTAAAAAGGAAAACTGAAGTAACACTAGATAGAGGTCATTTAGCATCTCTGAGATCAGATTTGGGCTCTTTATAAATATTAAATAAAATAATTTACATCGCTTAAGCCGTAAGGCTAAAACTTCATAACAAAAACCACATTTACATCATGGCTTCAAGAGCCTGTGTTACCCAGCAAATTATTGTGAGGGTTTTAGTTTAAACATGGATAATACTTCACAAACTAAAAATCATAACCAGCAAAGGACCGAAGCCTTGTATCCACCCACAGGAACCACATCCAAAAAACCAAATCGCATGCAGGGAGAAACCTCGATGGGACTAGGGCTTACCAGATGAAATCCCATGAAAATAACTGGTGCACAAGCTTGCATTTCCACACATAGCCTGGAGTTGATAGAAAGAGCCCGTAAAACATAAATTTAAACAATATTTAAACCCTGGTCTTAAATTCGTAAAACCCTAACTTGGTAAATCGATTGAAAAGAGGAATTGAGTAGGGTAAAATGTGTACCTGTGAACAAAAAGAATCGAAGGCGAGAAGAAGAGACCACACTAGCTCGACCGCACTGAACCGAGAAGCAAGAAACCCTTAAATCCAACTCTGCAACATATTTAGCAAAGAGACAGACTCAAGTTCACAATGTCAAAGCAATGGACGAGCAGTCACAAGAGTAAGACCATTACAGGATTTTAGCCACTTGAAGAAACCATTAACCACTCTCACAATGTATTACTTACTCATAAGAGTACATGAAACCACAAACCACGATACCAAGATTTACTTTTCAAGTAGTGCAGACTAAAGTTCCCAACGATCAAAGAGGTTGTAGGCCTCTCATGGCCGCAAAGACTCACAACGCAGCCAGCAGAAGGAAAAACCCTCGGACCAAAATAAAAAGGAGTAGGGTTACAGCGTTTTAAGTCAACAAACGTATGAAGGAGGCCTTTTCCACATTCCCATCCAAAAATCTCAACAATTGTGGGTCGATTTCTAAGGTCAGCACTGCACAATTGATTTTTAAACTTATCATTGCCCCTACCCTTTAACCGTATGTTTTCCAATAACAAAATCATGCCATCGATCAATTAAACTAGTTCAAATGATTGCTAATAATATAAATCATACCATCGATTATATCATGCCTTGGAACCAGTATAGTATAGGATAAAAAATTATCAGGTTTGTTGCCATTAGTTTCAACCACATTATAGTAGTGGATAGGTAGGTAAAACTACCTTAGGTTATAAGTTAGGATAATTGTTATATCGTAATATTGATAAATTATAAATCAACATAGTATTATAGCATTGCAATAATAATTGTATCATGGTTATAATCCAAATACTATGAATACAGCTTGTCTACTAGCTATTCCAAGAAGATATTCTTGCTTTCAACAAATCAAGCAAGTTTAGTAATGTGTCCGAACTAGTAAAGGAAAATAGGGTGTAGATATGATTCTTAATAGACTGGAAAAACATTAAACTTCTCCACATAAAAACTTGATGCTGATAATTGAGGGAGTCTTCAAGAAGACTGAAGACTAACTTTATTTAAAGATTTTCTCATAAGAAGCTAATTACTCATTGTAAACTTTACCATCGAAAAACATAAAAATATGTTCATACTTAAAGAGAAGTACACTTGACTATTAAAGTGAAAATAGCAGTAAGATAATGAAATAGTCGAAGTAATTATGTACCAAGACCATGATCTCTATGCTCACTGTGGGGATCTATAATTGACCATGTACTATAATTTATAAAATATAATAGTTTTACGACTGAGGGAACCTTGGAAGAACTTACTCCTTAAAAAGCATTGATTGTGTCAGGATAAAAGGTCAATATGGCTTTAGATATAAATACTGTCATAGATTCAAAACAAGGAAAGAAATTTATTTTACCTCTTCGGAGACTTGCAGCTTAAATAATCAATTCTTATACTAGCATCTTAACATGCTAGGGACGTAATTTCTCGACATAATTTAAAATAAACACCTACATGATCTTGCGCTTACCTGCTAAACCTGTAAGAACCAGCAGTCCATTTGAGTTAGCAGAATGCTAAGTAAACCCCAATCTCAAACAAGGTTTCTCACCTACTTAACAAAAGTAAATCATCAGTATATCTAGTAGCAACTAAATACAAGTCCTCTTTCTATCACATGTGTTTAAGATTACATCCTTTTTGGTACAGATTTTCTGTTATTTGAAACTAACCCTTAAATTTTGTTCAATTATTTCATTTTTCGCTAACCACTAGCAGTTACTAAATTGCAACTTAAGACATTTTATGTCACTTTAAAAAAAAAAATTACGAAATTTTGGGTCATTACATGTGGTATCAGATCACAAGGTTCAAACAATAAGCCTTAATGAAGCTCAACTTGCTTATATGGAACAGTAAATTTAAATCATTATGTTGATGTTGTTTTCTTTGAATGATATACACAGAGAAATTTATTTATGAGTTAATTATAGGTATGGAAAGATTGGAAGAATATGTGGAAGAGGAATCTCCTTACACTGAATGAGATAATCTACAAAAAGAACCTATACAAGAAGATTTAACCAATAATTCTTCCAAACTACTACAAACAATTAAAGAATTAAAATCAGAAATGGAATCAGTTAAGAAAGAAAATTAGAGGATTTTGAGAGCTCAAGAGGAGCTGAATCATATCTTAATAGAAAGATTTCATACTAAGGGGAAGGGTAAAAGAGCTAATTCTGAAGATATAGGTTATCAACATAAGTACAAAAAGACTAAACAGATTAAAAATGAAAGTAGCTCATCTTCTGAAGTATATGGTAATCTACATAAATCTCATTATACTAGTGACAGTAGTGAGGATAACCACCATACTAGGAAAAGGAAATATAAACCTTTTGAAGAAATTTCTAGGGAGTTCAAGAAGATCAAGCCGCCAAAATTTAATGGAGAAACTGAAAAAGGAGAGGAAGCAGAATCCTGTCTATCCATGATGAAGAAGTACTTCCAGATTTATAACTATTCTAATCAACTAAAGGCTAGGATGGCTATTTATAATCTTACAGGGAAAGCTGATATATGGTGGCGGGACTTAAAAAGAGTGAAAGGTATAAGAGAGAAAAACATAAATTGGAGCACATTCAAGAAATAATTCAAAAATAAATTTTTATCTGAATAGTACTATGAAGAAAGGGATAAAGAATCCTATGAGTTAAAACTAGGTACAATGAATATGAAAAAACTAAATAGTAAGTTTCTAAGTCTACTTAGGTATGTGCCATACATTGTGGATGAGAAACCTAAGGTACAGCAGTTTCTCAGTTGTTTACCTTATCATATAAAGGATGGGATTGAGTATGACAATTCGAAAACCCTAGAAGAATCCATGAGAAAAGTGAATTTCTGTTATGAACAGAATCATAAAAAGGAGAGTATGGCCAACTAGAAGGCCAAAAGGAATAATAACTTTGAACAAAAGAAGAAAGAGTTTGTGCCTAATCAAAATTTTAAAACTAATAACACCAGAAATTTTCCTAATAAGAATTTCCATGGGAATAAGAGTAATTCACATACCAATTAGGACAATCAAAAGAATAAAGAGTCCGCTAACAATCATAGTAACTACACAAAGAAATTTGAACGAAAAGAACCCATAAAGTGTTGGGAATTCAATGGTCCGCATTATGCCTCAATCTGTCCCAATCAGAAAAAGACTATCAGCAATATCCACACAATACAGGAGGAGATGATTGTTGGTGATTTAGTGAGGACAATGTCCAAGATCAACGCAGCTTTAGAGAATCAGCAAGCAGACTATCAAACTTCCATGGTGGAAGTGGAAGGTAAGATAAATCAAATACCCATATCTATTTTAATTGAACCAGGAGCTAGTTTAAGCTATATTTCTCCTAACTTGGTAGAGAAGTGTAAAATTCCAGTTGAAAAGTTTGCAAGTTCTTGGTTAGTTCAGTTAGCTACTGGTGCAAAGAGAAAGGTAATTAGCTTTGTAAAGAATTGTGGAGTAACTATGGATCAATTTGAAACTTTTGTTAAGCTCAATGTACTACCTTTAGGTTCATATGACATATTAATTGGTATGGATTGGTTAGAGCAGCATAGGGTGGTATTGAATTGCTTTGATAAAACCTTTACTTGTATAAATAATGATGGAAAATTAATAAGCGTAAAGGGAATCCCTAGGAAAACAGTCGTAAGGCAGATTTCTGCTCTGCAGCATAAGAGAGTTGTTAGGAAAGGTTGTAAGGCTTATGTAGTAACAGTAACCAATGAAGAAAACCTAAACAAAATAGATAAATTAAAATTGGAGGATATACCAGTTTTAGGGGAATATTCAAATGTATTTTTGGAAGAAATTTTGGGACTGCCTCCGAAGAGGGAATTAGATTTTACCATTGAGAAGGTACCTTTTGCAGTGCCCAGCTCAAAAGCCCATTATTGGATGAATATACTCGAATTAAATGAAAATAAGTCACAGTTAAAAGAAATTATTGACAATAATTACATTCGACCCAGTGTGTCTCCCTGGGGGGCACCTGTCATCTTTGTTAAGAAAAAGGACGGAACTCTACGACTATGCATAGATTATCGCCAATTAAATAAGATGACTATCAAGAACAGATACCCATTACCTCGCATAGATGATCTGTTTGATCAACTACGTGGAGCCACGGTGTTTTCAAAAATTAACTTATGGTATGGATATCACCAAGTTAGAATTAAAGATGAAGACATCTTTAAAACAACTTTTAGGACTCGATATGGACATTACGAGTTTGTCGTTATGCCATTCGGGCTTACTAACACTCCAGTTGTTTTTATGTATCTAATGAATAATGTAATGCACAAATATCTGGATAAATTTGTGGTCCTATTTATCGACGACATATTAATTTATTCGAAATCTAAAGAAGAACATAAAGCACACTTAAAAATTGTCTTGCAAGAGTTACGAGAACATCAATTTTTTGTGAAATTTAGTAAATGTGACTTCTTTAAAGATAAAATTCAGTACTTAGGTCATGTGGTGACTAAAGAAGGAATTTCGGTGGATCCTGAAAAAAAAGGCAATCAAATATTGGCCAGACCCAAAAGACGTAACTGATGTCTGATCATGCATGGGGATTACCGGTTATTATCGGAGGTTCATCGAAGGGTTTTCGAGAATCACAAATATGATAACCTCTTTGCAGAAAAAGGGAAAGAAATTTGATTGGAATTAGAAGTGCGAAGATAGTTTTAAAAAGTTAAAAACCTTACTAGTGCACCAATTTTAAAAATTGTTGATCCAAATAAAGATTTTATAGTGTGTACTGACACCTGCAATGACGGTTTAGGTGGAGTATTGAACTAGGAAGGACATGTCATAGCTTATGAGTCTAGGAAATTGAAGATTCATGAAAAGAATTATGCGACCTGTGACTTTTAAAAATTGTTGATCCAAATAAATATTTTATAGTATGTACTGATGCCTGCAATGACGGTTTAGGTGGAGTATTGAATCAGGAAGGACATGTCATAGCTTATGAGTCTAGGAAATTGAAGATTCATGAAAAGAATTATGCAACCTATGACTTGGAATTAGGTGTTGCCATACATGCTTTAAAGATGTGGTGTCATCATCTAATTGGAAGAAAGTTTATCTTAATGATGGATAATAAGGGATTAAAATATCTATTAGATCAACCTAACCTGAATGCTAGGAAAGCTAGGTGGCTAACCTTTCTAAGTGAATATGATTTCGAAATTCATCACATCAAAGGGAAAGAAAATAAAGTTGTTGATGCATTAAGTAGAAATGCAAATATGAATTTCACAGCAGCTATCAGCACTTATACAACAAATTTGGAAGAACAGCTTAAAGCAGGAATAGAACGAGATGAAAATTACCTAAAGTTACAAGCAAAAGCAAAAGAAAATCTAATAGAAAGTCTAAGTACAGGGTATAGCTTGAATGAAAAAGGATTATTACTGTATAAATACAGAATATATGTACCTAATGTACCTAAGATTAAGTTATTAATTTTAGATGAAATTCATAAAACTCCTTATTGAGGGCATCCGAGTTATCAGAAAACTATAACCATGCTAAGAAAAGATTATTTCTGGTCAAACATGAAGAATGAACTGGTGGAATATATTGCTAGATGCTTTGAATGTCAGCAAGTAAAAACTTAACATCAGCATCTAGCTGGGCTACTTCAGCCTTTGCCTATCCCTAGCTGGAAATGGGAGATAATTAGCCTTGATTTTGTTATTGGACTACCTAAAAATCAAAACTTAAATGACTCAATAATGGTAGTGGTTGAAAATTTGAGTAAAGCAGCCCATTTTATACCTATAAAAACCACTTATAAAGCTGCAAATATAGCTGATATTCTCTTAAAACAAATTTTTTGACTGCATGGAATACCGAAGGTCATAATTTCAGACCAAGACCCTAAATTTACCGATAAATTTTGGAGATATTTGTTTAAAGGATTAAATACCACATTAAATTTTAGTACCTCCTTCCATCCTCAAACTGATGGACAGACTGAAAGAGTAAATCAGGTACTGGAAGATCTACTAAGAATGTATGTAAAGGAGCAGCCAGGTAAATGGGAAGATTATTTACACCTAGTAGAATTTTCTTACAATAATAATTATCAAGCTTTAGCTAGGTATAGTCCTTTCAAAATTCTGTATTGAAGGAAATGTAACACTCCCATCTCTTGGAGTAATCCGGTGGACAGTTTAGTATTAGGACTTGAATTATTGAAAGAAATGGAAGTAATTGTAAAGCAAGTACAAGGTAATCTGAAAATTGCACAAGATCGAAAGAAAAGTCAAGCAGACCTTAAACGAACTCCAAAGGAGTTCCAGGTAGGTGAACATTTTTTCATTAAGATAAGACCCAAAAAGAGTTCTTTGAGGTTGGGTAGTTGTGCCAAACTAGCACCTCGTTATTGTGGTCCTTTTGAAATACTATCTAGGATCGAACAGGTAACCTATCAGTTAGCTTTACCACTGAATTTAAGAGTTCACAGTGTTTTTCACATTTCTATATTAAAGAAATATGTGCATGATGCTACTCATGTTATTAACTGTACTAATGTGCAGGTGGAACTCGAAGGAGATTTTCTGGTGGAACCGGACTGTATCCTCGAGCGGAGGGAGATTTCACTTCGGAACCACACCATTGGTCAAGTGAAGGTGCAATGGAAGCACCTTAGTCCATAGGAAGCCACCTGGGAATTGGAAAGTCATATGCGGGATGCATATATAATTCTATTTCAAGGGAATTGTGAGGACAAGGAATAAATAACATCAAGTACGATGTTATAATTTAAGGGGGTGTGTACGTCACATGCCCCAATTTGCAAAAACAATTTTATAATATTTGAGGAACAACGGTTAAATTTTATGCTAAGTTGTAATTGATGACCCAGTGGGTTGTAATTGATGACCCAGTGGGGTCAAGAATATTTAATGTAAATTTAGAATATTTTATTTATAAATAAATAAATGAGGAGACAACAGCTTAGGGAAGCTGTTAAAAGAGTGTTTACTGGTTAATTGGTGGAGGAGACTGGGTGGAGAGAAAACTGACAAATGGTAGCATCCTCAAACCACTTTCAACTATTGCAGGTGGAAACTTCCCTATATTTGTGTTCATGATTCCCCAAGAAAGTGCAATCAAAGTAGGTGGCTCATTAAATCAAAACTGACTTAGAAGACCTAGGCATCTCTATAAAATTTCCCATTGAAGAGAGCTGAGGTTGCTCATTCTAGAGAGGTGATCATTCAGGGTGAATGAATTTACTCAAGAGAAATTGAATGGAGGGGATTAATGGAGTGTGTTTGAGGGATTAACTACTGAGATTGAACTAGTTGCAGCTTCTAAGTTGAATTTCATACTACTGAGAGAAGATTTTGATTACTAAGGTAATTGGACCAGTCAAGTGACATAGGTCTTACAGTTGCATTCTCCACCCAGTTCTCAGCCAAGAAGACCATGAACAAGCTCAGGGGTCCTGAGGAAGCGTTGTCTGAGCGCTCTCCAAGAGTTTGGTTGGGAGGAACAACCTCCTTAAGCTGTTGTCGTCTTGTCCTAAATAGGTTCTATTTTATTTTATTGTCTTCAGTTAAATATTTGTTGGTTTTTCTACTACAGGCATGTTAGTATTTTAGGGTTTATGAATGAAGAGTAACTGAGTAATGTTGGATTTAGTATAATTATAGATTATAGTAGAAATGGAAATGATTATGTGAAAAGTGAAACAGATAGAATTAAAATTTCCAAGCTATATTTTTCCACACCTGAACTCGAGTCATACTCTAGTACAGCTGGATTGCTTAGGTGAATGAAATGATTCTTTTATTTGAATGAAAATAGTAGATACATTTTACTTCATTGTTTATGAATTTTACCAAATAGCAATGCTATGTATTGTCTACATTTATTTACTTCAGCTAACTAAATAGAAAAATAGGTATGAAAGAGAAGAGTAAATATTATTATTATTTCAGTATTAGTATGCTGATAAAATATAGAAATTACAGTTAACAGAAGTAAAGTAAGTAAATTAGCATCTAAAAACCATGTGAAAAGGAATTTGTAAAACAGTTTATAAACATTAACATTCCAGGCCAATGTGTGTCTTTAACCAAGACCAAAGGATTCTTCTATAGTCCTTTTTAAATTACAAAATTTACTGAAAGTTAACAATATCCTAGTTTTCGAGCAGGCTGCACTAAAACCCTAAGTATTTTCTTAACTAAAAACTAGAAGAAAAAACTGTAAAAATTGTTTAGGAATTCTTATTTTAACAGAGCTAGCATCAAACATATAACTGTAAGTGATTTCATCATCCATTATCCTATTTTTAAAATAGAGTTAAGAATGTTGTAAGTAGAAACAAGGACTTCATAAAGAGTAGGGTTATTCAACAATTTTAACCCTTAAAAAGCCGAGTTCCAGAATTAAAATATCATCTCATAAACAGTGCTCTAAAAATAATTATAAATATAGAATATTAATAAAGACATTACATATGTAAACCATGGACAATTAAACCATAAATAGTTAACCAATTGTGATATAAAATCCTTAATCAAGGATAGGCTTATAGCCTATAAAGTCGAAAGGTCGAAACCCAAGCCTGCTAGTAAAACTGATTATACAAAAGTATTTTATATTCAACTGTAAATAAGATACATTACTGAAAGGAAAAGTAAAACTGAGCTCACTGTACAACTCAATTGTTCCACGGTCTTCATTTCACTAAGTTCAAATGTAAAAAGGAAAACTAAAGTAACACTAGACAGAGGTCATTTATCATCTCTGAGGTCATAGCTGGGCTCTTTATAAATCTTAAACAAAATCATTTACATCGCTTAAGCCGTAAGGCTGAAACTTCATAACAAAAACCACATTTACATCACGGCTTTAAGAGCCTGTGTTACCCAGCAAAGTATCGCGAGGGTTTTAGTTTAAACATGGATAATACTTCACAAACTAAAAATCATAACCAACAGAGGACCGAAGCCTTGTATCCACCCACAAGAACCACATCCAACAACCCAAACTACATGCAAGGAGAACCCTCGATGGGACCGGGGCTTACCATATGGAAGCCCATGAAAATAACTAGTGCAAAAGCTTGCATTTCCACCCATATCCTGGAGCTAGTAGCAAGATCCTGCAAAACACAAATTTAAACAATATTTAAACTCTGTTCTTAAATTGGTAAAAACCTAACTTGGTAAATCGATTGAAAAGAGGAATTAAGTAGGATAAAATGTGTACCTGTGAAAAAAAAATCGAAGCCAAGAAGAAGCAACCACACTAGCTTGAAGGCACTAAACCGAGAAGCAAGAAACCCTTAAAGCCAAATCTGTTATAGAGGCAACAAAGAGATGGACTCAAGTTCGCAATGCCAAAGCAATGGATGAACAGTCACAAGAGTAAGAACATTACAAGCTTCGAGCCACTTGAAGAAACCATTAACCACTCTCACAGTGTATTCCTTACTCATAAGAGAACATGAAACCACAAATGACAATACCAAGATTTACTTTTCAAGTAGCGCAGACTAAAGTTCCCAACGATCAAGGAGGTTGCAGGCCTCTCATGGGCGCAAAGACTCACAACACAGCCAACAAGAGGAAAAACCCTTGGACCAAAATGCAAAGGAGTAGGGTTACAACGTTTTAAGTCAACCAACATATGGAGGAGGCCTTGTCCATGTGCCCATCCAAAAATCCCAACAAGTGTGGGTCGAGTTCTAATGTTAGCTCTACACAATTGATTTTTAAACTTATCATTGCCCATACCTTTTAACTGTATGTTTTCCAATAATAAAATCATGCCATCAACCAATTAAACTAGTTTAAATATTACTAATAATATCAATCATACCATCAATTATATCATGCCTTGGAACTAGTATAGTATAGGATCAAAACTTATAAGGTTTGTTGCCATTAGTTTCAACTACATTACAGCAGTGGATAGGTAGGTAAACCTACCTTAGGTTATAAGTTAGGATAATTGTTATAGCTTAATATTGATAAATTATAAATCAACATAGTATTATAACATTGTAATAATAATTGTATCATGGTTATAATCCAAATACTATGAATACAGCTTGTCTACTAGCTGTTCCAAGAAGATATTCTTGCTTGCAACAAATCAAACAAGTTTGGTAATGTGTCTGAACTAGTAAAGGAAAATAGGGTATAGATGTGATTCTTAATAGACTGGAAAAGCCTTAAACTTCTCCACATAAAAACTTGATGCTGATAATTGAGGGAGTCTTCAAGAAGACTGAAGACTAACTTTATTTAAAGAGTTTCTCATAAGAAGCTAATTACTCATTGTAAACTTTACCATCGAAAAACATAAAAATATGTTCATACTTAAAGAGAAGTACACTTGAGTATTAAAGTGAAAATAGTAGTAAGATCATGAAACAGTCGAAGTAATTATGTACCAAGACCATGAGCTCTATGCTCACTGTGGGAATCTATAATTGACCATGTACTATAATTTATAAAAGATAATCATTTTACGACTGAGGGAACCTTGGAAGAACTTACTCTTTTAAAAGCCTTGATTATGTCAGGATAAAAGGCCAATATGGCTTTAAATATAAATACTGTCATAGATTCAAAACAACAAAAGAAATTTACTTTACATCTTCGGAGACTTGCAGCTTAAATAATCGATTCTTATACTGTCATCTTAACATGCTAGGGAAGTACTTTCTCGACGTAATTTAAAATAAACACCTACATGATCTTAAGCTTACCTGCTAAACCTATAAGAACCAGCAGTCCATTTGTGTTAGTAGAATGCTAAGTAAGTCCCGATCTCAAAAATGGTTTCTCACCTACTTAACAGAAGTAAATCATCAGTATATCTAGTAGCAACTAAATGCAAGTCCTCTTTCTATCACAGTTGAAAATTAAAGCTATAAAGTTAACACAGGTGTTTAAGATTACATCATTTTTGGTATAGATTTTCTGTTATTTGAAACTAAACCTTAAATTTTTTTTAACTATTTCATTTTCCGCTAACCGCTAGCAGTTACTAAACTGCGACTTAAGACATTTTATGTCACTTTAAAAATTTTAAATTTTTATAAAATTTTGGGTCATTATAGACCACCCCACTAGACTGACCTATAACATTAGAAGGTGTTGATGGGTTAACCACTCGAGAACTTCGATAAAGAGGTGTAGTAGATGCACCAGGGGAGGTGAGACTCCATAAGACAAAATGGTTGAGCTATGGGTAGACATGCCCTCTCTTATACTATACATCTATGGGCTCAAAGAAACACCAAAAATAGGTGAACTAAAAGGGAGGACTTGGACTATCACAGGATCGTTCAGATTAGTTAGAGGTGTATTATAATTCCTTGCAAAATCATAATCCTACAATTATTCTATCTTTACTAGTGGGGTTTATTCCTGATTAAGTCTAAGTCTCGGTTCACCTAGAACTTCACTAACACCAGTCGGTTCGAAAGAACATCTGTGTCAAGTCTCCATCTTTGAGGGGGCAGTGGAGGCTCCACTGTAAAATATGGAGGAAGGTTTTTCAACCTTCTAGACTTGGGAAGAGGATGTTCCTCCACATCTAATAATATAAATCACACACTTAAAGGACAACTAAATAAAAACAAACCAAACAGCACACACTAAAAATATCCTAAGTATCACAGACACACCAGATAAAAGATACACCTTCCAAAGGAAAGTCTGGGATGATTAGGGCCCAGATACAACTAGTGAATATCAAAGGATGGTTACTTGGTGTCTCATGAAGAGTTCTTTGGGTGCAGGAACTAGAATCCCCCAANAAGGAAAGTCTGGGATGATTAGGGCCCAGATACAACTAGTGAATATCAAAGGATGGTTACTTGGTGTCTCATGAAGAGTTCTTTGGGTGCAGGAACTAGAATCACCCAACCGCCCCTTCAAATTATCAACCGGGGTTTCCTTCCAAGTTCATCATAGGAGTACTTGAAATAGCATTCTAATACCAACTGTGTAAGATCCTAGTGTCTGGAGACTAAGGCTACAAAATAAACAATGAGACTCTGACGAAATATTCATTGTCATGATCGATGTGCATGGGAAGGGTAGCTAAGCTCGAAATCCCAACAATACTGGCACCTCACGGGGCCTAAGAAATGGGATTGTTAGAACACCCATATGCACAATAGTCCTGGTATACAATCAAACAGGGAAGTGGAGGGGTATATGCTCAACCAAATTCTTTCGTGGCATCATGCTTAACTCCTATGTGACAAAATCTTTCCATATTATCCCTTGTAGAAGTGGATTTACCTAAAGATAAGTCACTATGTATGAAATCAAATTTCCTTTGGACAGTTTAAATCTCCTAGTCCAAAAACCTAGCCTACACTAGTTGATGATTGAACCTATAAAAAGAAAGTTACTAATAAATTTTAAGTTAATTGTTATTTTTAATCACTGTATTACTCAAGGGTAGTGAAGTGCGACTTAATGGTGTTTGGACTTAACAAAGTGAAAGCAAATGATGTATAAATTTTCAAAATAAATGCAACTAACAAATGCACTTTTTTCCTTTTTCTTTGTAAATGAACCTAATGAAAAACAATTTGAACAATTTTAAGAAACTACAAGACTTTAATATTTTTGACTTTTCTGAAAATAATAAGACAAACAACTAATGCAAAATGAAAACTTCCTTTTGTCTTTCTTTTTCAAAAAATTCAAAAACTTTATGCAACTAAATGCACTTTAAGCAAGCTAAGCAATATGATCATATATGACTACAAATGATACTAGCCATATCCTTAGAGTAACAATCTTCAGCCAATCAAGCAAAGATGACGCAAACCCTAGCCTAGATAGAACTATTGACTTGGTAAGACCAATAGATCCAAAAATTGGTAAAATGACTCACCTAGACTACTACAACAACAATCCAAGGTATATTAGTGTTCTAAAAGGAACGAAAGACACCAATAACCTAAAAAGACAAGCATTCAAACCAAGCAGCCAAGCAAGAAAGACCCAACACATTCAAAGAATAAGGAATAGACCTAACTTACTCAAAAACACTTGATTTTACAAGAAAAAGTGAAATGCACATGCCCACGGCAACAATATTGAGCTAAAGAAGAGCCTTTGCAGACACCTGAGAAGTCAGAAAGAAAAGAACAAGCAAAACCCTAGTAGTCTTACCTACACCTATAGGAAAACAAGATTGTCACCAAGACAACCTGCGAACCATTCATGATTGAATATACAGTCAACCTGCGAATACAACAGGGCACTCATGACTATATATATTAACAACCCACGAATACAATCAAAAAATTTCAAAAAGAAAAGAAATGACCACATGATTCTGAAACTTCAACACTGAAAACTGAGGGTAAAAACCAAGCAAAACACTTACAGGATCAAACAAAGAAAAATGGAAAGGAAACCAAAGAAATAGGCCCAAAACAGGTTGGAATCCCCAATGGAGTCTCCATTTCTATTTTTCAGGTAAATCCTACCTTATGACCTATGGGTTTGGGGTCACCAACATACCAAAATTAAACTTGCAAACATTCAACTATCTGAGAATTCGACAGAGAAATAGGGCAAAAACTTAGTGTACCTTGTTTATGAAGGATGGTACTAGCTTTCTTCTTTAATTTAAATGCTCCAATAGCTTCTAGGGATCTTCACACCTGCCAAAGAAATGGAAAACTTCCTGCAATATCTTAGATGTTATATAAGAGATTAATGGAATATTATGATTGCAATTAGACAACAAGATAATTCAGAAATCATAACATATAACAATACTAGTGCACCAATTTGGAAGAAAGTCGCTCTTTCTTGATAAGCAGTGATGAAATATTACAACCAACATCTGATACAAGTCCTCCTCTCTTAGCCAAGGAACTGAGTTCTTTTGATCCAAATATCCAAAGGCATTCCTCCATCATAACCTTTCTCTCTTAATATATGTCTTTAGCCCCAACCCCTATCCTCTATTTATACTTGATGAACGAGAGGATTTACGTAGGTTGAGATAGTTGAGGAAGTTGGGAATGTTATGATTACAAGCCCAACTGTCCTTAACAAAACTTGTTTTTTTTTTTAATTTTTGCCTTAGAGCACTTGCGACTATTGATACTAGTAGGTTGTGATTCACTCGTGACTTTTACAAAGGGAACCCGTGAATGAAAACTATGATCATGTAATCACGGGTTGCATATATGGATACCCATGAATGGAACACAGGTTTCAATGGAAATAGTCATGAATACACCTTAATCTCCTTATAAAAATTAGGCAAGACTGGTGGGAAAAATATGCATCAAGGCACATGCACATCTATAGGGTTTTGGCCTCTTTAATCCAATTTGTCCTTTTATGTACTGACACATTGAGTGTCAGTACTCAGGTGGAGAAGTACCATTTCACTAGATAACAATTAGGGATAAATCATTAGCCTTTGGATGACATATGGATGCATACAAGTGGCAGACTATTATTTGACCTCAAAACACCCATAGGTGGGCCAATGAGCTCCCTAACCATCCAAAATGGTCACAAATGCAAGTGTGAACATGGATGGAGCATGTTGGAACATAAATGAAGGTAGGATAAGCGTGGGTGAGCACATGAGTGAGTGGGAGTGGCTATAGGACACAATAAATTCCCAAGGAAGGAAAAAAACCACCACAAACATGCACTAGCGCCTAAGGTCAAACACTTTACCTGATTTAAAGGATGGGGAGTGCACCAAGAATTATCTGTCATCAATGAGGGCATATGGACTATCATAATGATCAAAGTGGAGCACCTCAACTATCGGAATGATCAAGGTGGAGCACCTCAATTGTTAGTAAATGATCAACATAGCCTAATTTCTAGTCCATATGACATAGTATAAAGCTAATGAAAAGTATCCTAGGTGTATGGTCGTGGTACTAAGGTAGATTAGTGCTATAATAGAAAGTATAATTATTTAATGTGAATGAGAATCAAGACTGAAATTCTTGTTTGGAATTCCATTCTAGCTAGTTTTATGCATGAGAAACATAAGTTTTATATGCTACCATACTTCAAGGAAGAGTTACTTGAACAATCCATAGAACTGTTTGACTTCTATCTATTAAAGGCATGTAATTGCAAGTTCAACCAATGGGAAATGTTTCATCCTTATTCATTTTCTTAAATTTCCTATGACTAAGTGTTAATCAAGAGAACTAGACATGTGCCTAAACCTCTTGTTCGCCTCCTTGCAAACCTGTCAGAACATAACATACCCCCCAGAGGTGTTTCCTACGTTTTTGTTAAGTCCCGATGTGGCGGATTTCACATTGGAGGGAAAGTATGTCGTATTGATGTCAACATGGATCAATATGACATTGGAGGGAAAGTATGTCGTATTTATGTTGACATGGCGATTCCAATAGTAGTGTCAGATAGATCATGGTAATTGTTTTGTATGTCTAGTGGCAGCCACTGAAGTTTGATGTGTCGAAATTGGGATTGACATCATAAATATTAATGTAATTTCATATTGATGTCGAAGCACAAATGTGGAGGTGACGATGTCGATATCACTATGGAAATTGGAAATAGATTATTTTTTCCTACTGATATCCGAAGTTTGACATCAGGAGATCGGGGTTCCATGGTTGTAACATTGGAATCAACATCATAGAACTAAAATGTTCAAAAACTATTCCAACTTCCAACTCCCAATGTCAAAAATGTCGGCAAGGCTTGGTCAAGTCGGGAAGGAAATGTTAATCCACCAGGACCATTAATAATGTTGTTAATTTATTTGATAATTAAGAAATATAATAAGTATTGGATGAATGTTTGATTTTTTTCCTTGATGGCTTGATGTCATAGCCTTAAAAACCTTTTCCATTGTGATTTATCTTGATTTAGCCTTTTCCCTTAGGTTCACATTTTCCTCCAGGATTGGTTTCGGTGTGAGGTATGTTACAAGGAAGGACCCTTTAAAGTGGATGGAAAGAAATTGATTTTATGTAATCAAAGGTGTAATCGTAGGTTCTATAGACCACCTCAAATTCAAATAAAAAGGTTTCTGGACATTTAGAGGTCAGATCATGGAAGTTAGGTAATGAATCAAGATTTATATTTTTGATTCCTACCTCATTATCATTGACCCCCCTGATTGGAAAGTCGTAGATTATGGGTCATTCCTCTTCTTCCATTTGGTTCTCTCCCTCAACTTCTAGATCAATAGAAGAATCAAAGGTTTCTTTTGTAATAGATCCAAAGATACCAAATATTCTTCTCATATGTTGTAAAGGAGGGGAGTTAATCTTGGGATTCTCTTCAAATGTTTCTTCATCCTTTATCCTATGGATTGAGCTTGGGTTGGTGCAAATGCGACTTTTTTATATAAATCGACCAAACTCATCTCTAGATCTAGGAATTCATGCTAGGTAAGGAATGCTTTTTTTTCTTTTCTTTTTTATAAGCATTTTGTGGATTTGGTTTATCTAAATTTTTAGGTTTTTATGAATTAAATGTCTAATCTTATCTTGTAAACTGAAATGAAAGTAAAAAATAAGATTATTGTTGGGGCGCGCACCCTAACGGTCCTTAAGGTGGGTAACTCCACGGGTTTTTGGGAGCTTGTAAGCGGAGTTACGGCTCAAAATAGTCTTAGGGGTGTCAGGGCTGAGTCAAAGTCCTCTGTTTGTAATAAACCCATGGTTTAAGTCCATGGTTTAGGGTTCGAGGTGTCCATGGTTTAAGCCCATGGTTTTGTAATAATGTGCTGTATAAATAGGCACTCTTGTAAATAAGTGAGGTTAGGATTTTTTGGGTAAGAGTAATTCATGCGAAGCTAAGGCTATTTTGTAAGAAAAGGTTAAGTCCCAGCTGTGTGCGTGGATGACCTCTGCAGCTGTGTGCGCAGAGGGTTTTGGGTGATTAAGGAAATATGTAGCTGTGTGCGTAGAGGCCTGCAGCTGTGTGCGCGGCTTTGAGGAATTGAAGGGATCTATAGCTGAGTGTGCAGATCAGAACTGTGGTTTTTGTAGAAAGTTGAATAAAACACAGTTCTGTGGACGTAACCCCTACACTGGGGGTGAACCACGTTATATCTTGTGTCGTGGTTCTGTGTGTTGTTTCTTTTGTGTTCTTTCATGCATTAATATCTATATATCTGATAAGTAAAGATCTCTGCTAGATAATAACTTCGCTGTGAATTCCCAGTAAAGGGTTGCACAAGGCACTTTTGTTTATCTAACTGCGAAGCTAAATAAGTGAATGTTAAGCTCTATGATTTATATCTATAATCTGTTTAATAGATAAAGGTATAGTAATATCCCTCTTATGCTTGCAGAAATATGGTTCTGCGGCACCCCATAGCTGTTTCAGGTGAGACTGCAGCCTGTTCGCAGGTTGTTGCCGAAAGGGCCAACACTACGGGTATTTTGTTGGTGCGAAGTTAAAGGTATAAACCCGGGTCTTCCCTTTAGCCCAACAAATTGGTTTCGTTGCCGGTTGAACTCAGTATCTGCTCAAGAGGGGTTTACATCGTACCTCGAAGGCTATGTTCTGGAGACCCTCTGTGAAGGAAATCGATGATTGGCTTGATGACACTTATCTAAAATTCACTGAGCAAGAGAACAAAGATCCGCGTCGTAGTGCAAACGAATTTTTACAAAGGTATGTTTTTTGTGATGTTTATGAAATTTTCTTTGGTAGTATCCACATAGAGTTGCACCAGTGGTTATCCAGGTTAACATAGAGAAGGAAGAACTTCCAAGAACATCAGTTTCCTGCTTGGACCCCCGCAATAATTAATATACTAAAAAGGGTGAACAACGCGATATCCCACGCTGTTGATTTCTGGACAACGCGAACCCTTGAAGCATTTGTGACGGAGTTCGCCATCGACACGAGTACCTCCTTTAGTGAAGCTGAGCGGCAGTTTTTCAAAGGACCAAGGGGTAAGTTTTTGAATTCATTTAGTTTGAGAATTAAAATGCTATTGGCTGAAAAAGGTATATTGCTAATTGAATCAGACTGTTAGATTTAGTATTACTAACCTATGGTTGTAAATGAAAATACCTTCGACGAGCAAAGTGGGTTGCTGCGAAGTGGAAAAAGGTACAAGAGAGATTTTGGATCCTATTCCCAGGGTCAGCATATCGAGTATCCCCCTATAAATACCACATATTCAGAATCCGAAGGAACCCCTTCTGTTGGAAACCCTCCTGCAACCCCGCATCGAAGACCTATTGTCCCTGAGAACTCGTCGCAGTCTGGAAGTCACCCTAGCCCGAGTATTCCTGTCGCAGGTCAGTCTACCCTAGTAAGTTCCCCCCCACCTAGTTCCAGTCCCCCTCCCTCCCCCCCTAGAACTACGATGGCCCATATGAATGACGACATTAAACTCCATGTCTTCAAAGGAACTGGATCAGAGAATCCAGAACAGTTCTGGTTTTTATGTGAAGCAGTGTGGATTGCTAAGTCCATGACGGATCAAGATACAAAAAGAGCGTAGCTGGTTACTTCTTTCAGAGACCGTGCTCTGACCTGGTTCATGAAGTTCTCCAGCACTCAGAACCATGCATTGGCTGATATAAAAGCAGCAATGATAAAGGAATTTAAGAAGCCGAAATTTGAGTCGCAGTGTATCACTGAATTGAAAGAGATTCAGCAGAGGCATGGAGAATTAGTGTGGGACTTTGATCAAAGATTCAAAGTTCTGCTAGACCAAGTCAGTTTACCCATTGGACCTGCGCAACACAAGGAATGGTTTATTGCAGCATTGCTACCGCATATCAAAACTCCACTCATGCAATAAAAGGTTGCTGACCAGTAGGAGGCTCTGGAAATCGCGATGAAGCTTGAAACCGCTCCTATCAAAGATAACTCTGGTATCACTCAAATCCAAGTGTAGTTGGCAGTGATGGCTCTGGAGCTTCACGATATGAAGAAAGGAAAAACCGGTAACGAAGAGGTCTGGTGCACATAATGTCGGACCGAAGGTCATGACAATGAACAGTGTCCTGTGGTAAGAAATTACCTGAATACTAGTGGGCCAAACCCGTTCAACCCTACTATTCTATATTGTGAGATCTGTCGGACAACTGGCCAGCATCGACCTGAGAATTTCTATCTGCTACAGAGGTATGTGCAAGTCCCCAAGAACCCTTACTGCAAATTCTGTAAGTCTGTAGGAAATAATGAAGATGAGTGTCACAGTTATGACCTCATGAGAGAACATACCTGCGATGCCTATCGGGTACAAAATGAGGGACAGAGTAATGATGGCTATGGCTACCGCAGTGGTGCATCAGGTAGAGGTGGTTTTGGAGGCTGTGGTCGTGGTGGCATGGCTGGCAGAGGTCGTGGTCAGGTGGTGTGTTATAACTGCAACCAGGCCGGACATCTGGCTCGCGACTGTTGGAACCCGACTACGACATGTCGATATTTCTGAGCAGTAGATCATGTGATCAACAAGTGCCCACAGTTAATAGCTAAGATTCAGGAAAGAAACAGTGCCCCTACTCAGAATATTCAGATGATTTCTGTCGACCAAAGACCTGCCCCAACCATTAATGTTGTTACCCGAAGTGGAGCTAGGACGCATATATAGCCTGCCGAGAAACAACCTGACGAGTCCTGGGTTCGTAAGGCCCCCGTGAAAGTCCCCACCTTTCATATTGAAAGAGAAAAGGAGACATTCATGGAAGCCAAGAAAGATTTTGTGGATTCTAGCCCAGCAGTAGCATCTGCACAGCCACATCAGTAGTAGTCGCAGCTGCAAGAAGCTTCAACGGATAAAGTAAGTACACTGTCCTCCTTTCTACAGAGTTGTCTGAAACTTTTAAGAAATCAGAATGCTTTAAGTGAGTTGCAGAAACTTATTGCTTCCTGCGAACCTCAGCAAGGTTCTGGTCAGGCAAAAGCTGTTCATAGAGTCAGAAGAACTGGTAGGGAAATGAGGTTGAACGCTTAGATAGGAGAGTATGAGATGACTGATGTGATCTTGGACTTAGGGTCAGAAGTCAATGTCCTAACCAAGCAAACCTGGGAACAAATGGGAAAACCTACCCTTGATTGGTCCCCTATACAGTTGAGATTAGCCAATCAGCAGAATATTGTGCCCCTAGGACGATTTCCTAATGTTCCAATAGATATTGATGGAGTCTGTACTGCAGCCGACTTTGAAGTTATTGAGATCATTGACGACAACAACCCCTATCCTGTCTTGCTAGGTATTGAGTGGGCACTAGACAATGATGTAGTCATTAACCTTAAGAAGAGACAAATGATTTTCGAAGGGAAGGAGTTGCGAGTCATCGTACCACTGGATCCCTCACAAGGAGCAAGATACACAGAACCACTTGGAAACGAAGATCAGGATGTTCTGGAGCACATCTATAACATCACAACGAAGGAAGAAGATTATATTGACCCCAGTGCCGAAGGTACTATGGATTGGCAGTGTGACAACTCCTGTATGACGGACTCACATGATAGTTTAGAGAACTAGAAGAACCGATTGTATGAGCTCCATGGACACAGATGTGCCAGAATTACCAAGTCTATCAGATGGCTTACAAGAGCCCTACCCATTTTTTATGGTTTGATAGACCCAGAAGAGTTTAGTGCGACATTCTCATAACAGATACCGGCTTCACAGACATGGGAGACTCTAGATTCAACATTCCATACCACCACAGCAAGATGGAGGGATAACCATAAGAAGTACATTTCTATTTGGGAAGCTTTTCAGAAATCTCTTCGCTTAAGCTTTGTGGATCAGCTCCAGGAGGTGCGCAGCAGGTTCGATGGGAAAGGTGGACTATAGGAACACTTGGAGCACTGTTACGAAGCATGGAAACATGTACCTCAATGGGCACATAGGCTTGTACATATCCGGGCACCTGTAGCAGAGAACTGGTATACGGAGGTCGGGCCTTGGCATGCTAATAGGTCTGGTGACAAAGAAATCACCAAGTACCAACCTGTGGGATCGAAGCTGACAGCTTGGTCGTGGAATTTTTCAGGACGTGCCGAAGGTCAATATGGTGTCGATGGTCCTTATTGTGATGCAGTTGCAGACCTGACAGCGCTGCAACCCAAAAGCCGACCGTTGGAACACTGCCGATTTGGTGGTGCTGATACTTTCATTGCCTTAATTGCCTGTCCTAATGATATCCGCCGAAATCTAGCGCCGTGGCAACAGAACCTCTGTCAGATTTGGCGCCTTCAATGTACATTTATGGAAGATTTGGTCGATGGATTGTATATGAAGACACCCGGGCACGGGGAAATCGCATTCCGCATTTCCTTGAGTTTCACAATTGAACCCATGTCAGCTGATCGTGAACTCCAGGACTTATTGAGAGAATTTGAACCGACGAGTCTGCAAAACATTTTCGCCTTCCCACCAGAGCCTGCAGCCTGTGAAGAGACTCTACCAGCACCGATCCTGCCAATGCAGACACGATCTGCCAGGAAACAGTTTAAGCCTGAAGTTCATTCTAAGCAGAACGAAGACAGACATAAGCAGTCAAGGAAAACATCGGAGGATCCTGGAATGAATCCACCTGGCTTAGCAGAGATCCCACTTGAAGGGGATGAGGACATTGCCCCGCAGCGGCCACCATATCTTCAGCCTATTCGACTAGGAGTTAAACCGCCTCGACGGAGTGCTAAGTTCACTATATGCACCCCTTCACTGCCCCCGGGTGTGCAGCTAGTCGAAACGATGACATGGAAAATAGACCAGCTTAAGTATGCCGACCACGACACAAATGACTGTGGGAAGTTTCCACAGTTCACACCAGCCCAATACTTACACTTTGTTAAATATCAAGAGACTGGGGAGACCTTATTGGAAGTAAAACAATGGGTTGCTGGCTTGGATCTAGCTGGTTTGCTGAATATGCTCAATGTTCCCCATTTTGGTCGCAGCACATAGGTCACCATCGTGGTCAAACAGCTGCTAGCGTTAGTACATGACGGATACCTATGGATTGGCAACAAGAAAATTCTTATTAATGGTAAGCTCATTCATAGGATCATAGGCTTACCAATGGCAAGGCCTGATCCGGGGACAGAGTTTCCCTCAAAGCACGAAGATACGAAGCTCGCACAAAGCATGAAGGAGCGCTTTGGCTTGACGAAGGGGAAACGCGGGTATCACACTTCCACGATTCAAGAGAAAAACATTCGCTTTGCAGCTGAGCTCTTAGCATGCAAAATTATGTGGAACTGTAGACCAACTGAAGTGCCTGCCCCGGTCATTAGAATTGCTATCAACTGCGCCGAAGGCTACAGCTACAACTGGGCATCCTATCTTGCGAAGGAATTCCTTGAAGATGCTCATGACGTGCAGGAGAAAGGTAGGCCCTTCCACTACTCATGGTTGATTGTCCTCATCGCATTGGTAGGATGGCAAGAACCTACTGAAGCACAGTTTGCTGCTGTACCGGTGCACATGCCTGGCACAGCCAGGTACGCATCGCTATGGGTTTCACAGGATAAAACCCACCAACAGATGACAAACTATGTATTTTCTTTTTATATGATGAGTATCTCATATGAGATTATAAACACCCCACGGCCCAGTAATGAGTTGTTCTCTCAGTATGATGGAGCGTTCAATTTTAGGGCTGATATGCACCATATTTTTATCTAGGCTTGCGCAAATAAGAAGCATCAATGGTTTAAGTTACCATATGTAGTGACTAAATATGACATCCTCGCGGTAGAACAGCAGTGGCCGGCAGAATGGTTAAAAGACACAGGAAGAAAACCTAAGATTCCTGTCCCTCCTGTCACCGATATGGGTGCAGGCCCCAGTCACACACAGCAGCAAGACCCCCCCGAAGACAGTGACGAACAAACTGAGTCACGGAAGACTGAAAGCAACTAGGGAGGAGATGGTGGAAATGAAGATGAAGAAGAAGAAGAAGAAGACTCGGTCAAAACTACCTCAAACCCTAATAGACAGCATAAGCGCAAGACACCGAAAGCAGAGGAAGTAAACAAACCGCAGTCGCGAAAGAAAGCAAAGGCATCAAAGGCTAAGAATATCGATGAAGCGCCCGGCTTGACAAGTGAGGAGCTTGATGAGGCTTTGTCAAAATCCACTAAATTTCTCACTAAACAATGGTCATAGTTTGCAGCTGCGCATCTGGATGCCATCACCAGCGTAGCAAAGCACATCTCAGAGCTTAAGGACTTAGCAGCGAAGTCAATGACTGGCACTGCAGCTAGCAGCACCCCAGTCAGTGCGCAGCCAGACCTAAGGCAATGGCCGGCCAGAGATAACAAAGGACAAGTGTCAAGTGCAGCCATCATATTAACTGAAGCAGTGTTTCGTGCGGAGATGAGCATGAAGGTTGGAATAGATTACACTAAGATGCCCATGACAGAGCTACACCTCTGTCAGTTAGCAGTTATGAAAGAAATCCAAGCACGAGACCAATATTCACAGATGCAGTTAGAAGATGCCATAAGTCAGCAGCAGGGCTTCGCAGCGCAGCTAGAGGCAGCAGAGCAGAGAAAGAGGGACGCCGAAAGAAAGCGAATTACACTAGTCCGAGTTTTGGATGAGGCATGTCGAAGTCTTCCTGACTTCGACGTGCAGCTAGTGGAAGAGCCAGAACAAAGATTAGTCAGGATGAAAGACTACAAACAACAGTCTCACAGTGAAATTGAGAAGCTCAAAGTAGCACATGAGGCTCAGATCGTGGAGCTTCAACTGCGCATCCCTCCAGAAACTCCACCTGAGGTCAAAGAACAGCGCCGCGTAGACATTCAGGCATCCGCAGCGAAAATTTCAGATATTGTGGGTAGCGCAGCAAAGCTGCTTGGAGACAGTGTCGAGGCCTGGACCACCCTGCAAGAACATCCAGAAATAGGACAGCTGCAAGAAACCATCAAGCAGCGACATGCAGAGTTGGATACCGTAAAAACAGAAATTAAGACTCTGCCACCAATGGAGAAAATACTCAAAGTAAAGCGCAGCAAGGAACTCCAGCAGGAAGTTGAGTCGTGCAAAGTGAAAGGAACAGAATTGGAAAACTCTATACAGCCACTTGTCAGTGAGGCTTTGGAATTAAATACTGTTGTGGATAGCCAGTTCAAAATTCTGAAGGAATATGATGCATTCGCACAGGAAAAGGCCAATGAAGTATCATCCGCAGTACTGCAGGATTTGGTGGAAAAGGAGAAAGCAACTGACGACATCATGCACATTCTAAATACTCAGTTCACCGTCCTCGCAAAGAAGCTTCGTTCGCCAGGAAACCAGCAAAGTGTCCCAGGACGGGACACTGGTGAGTCTTAGGGGCCTGTTGGGGCGCGCACCCTAATGGTCCTTAAGGTGGGTAACTCCACGGGTTTTTGGGAGCTTGTAAGCGGAGTTACGGCTCAAAATATTCTTAGGGGTGTTGGGGCTGAGTCAAAGTCTTCTGTTTGTAATAAACCCATGGTTTAAGTCCAGGGTTTAGGGTTCGAGGTGTCCATGGTTTAAGCCCATGGTTTTGTAATAATGTGTTGTATAAATAGGCACTCTTGTAAATAAGTGAGGTTAGGCTTTTTTGGGTAAGAGGAATTGATGTGAAGCTAAGGCTATTTTGTAAGAAAAGGTTAAGTCCCAACTGTGTGCGTGGATGACCTCTGCAGCTGTGTGCGCAGAGGGTTTTGGGTGATTAAGGAAATCTGCAGCTGTGTGCGTAGAGGCCTGCAGCTATGTGCGCAGATTTGAGGAATTGAAGGGATCTGCAGCTGAGTGCGCAGATCAGAACTGTGGTTTTTGTAGAAAGTTGAATAAAACGCAGTTCTGTGGACATAACCCCTACACTGGGGGTGAACCACGTTATATCTTGTGTCGTGGTTCTGTGTGTTGTTTCTTTTGTGTTCTTTCATGCATTAATATCTATATATCTGATAAGTAAAGATCTCTGCTAGATAATAAATTCGCTGTGAATTCCCAGTAAAGGGTTGCGCAAGGCACTTTTTGTTTATCTAACCGCGAAGCTAAATAAGTGAATGTTAAGCTCTGTGATTTATATTTATAATCTGTTTAATAACTAAAGGTACAGTAATATCACTCTTCTGCTTGCAGAAATCTGGTTTTGCGGCACCCCATAGTTGTTTCGGGTGAGACTGCAACCTGTTCGCAGGTTGTTGCCGAAAGGGCCAACACTGTGGGTCTTTTGTTGGTGCGAAGTTAAAGGTATAAACCCAGGTCTGCTCTTTAGCCCAACAATTATAGAGACAATGAGAACCTTACTTGAAGTAAATGTTCTCGTGTCTTATTATCTCCTTTATCCACTCGTTATTTGTTAGTATGCAAATAAAAACAAAAGAAATTAACCAATTCATACTTCCAGTTCCCTTTGTGGTTTGGAACACCTCCTCAATAATGACACCAAAAAGTGGTGGGATCTAATATCAACAATAATACTATATCGAGATAAATAAGACACCAACAAAACACTGTATCTAGATATTTACTCTTAATTGTCAACCCAAATATTCGTACAAACTTATGAGGGTTCTGCAAAATATATGCAGCTTCAAAAGGAATTAAATGTTTCTAGTAGTATAAAAATCCTGATTTAACCAATGAAACAATCAAAAAAGAAAATGTTGAATAATTCTTAAGTATGGGTTGCAAGGGCTTAAGACTCAAATTCACTATTAGTTCTTTATGAATACCATCATAGAAAAGCAAAAAGTGATTTTGTGTTTAGTTTAAAACCTTCAATGAAATCCTTCTGTTACTCTACCTTCTGTTTATTATGCATACATTTGGAATCCATTAGTTCCATGCAAGTGATCAAAACAAGCATAGGTATTATCTTAAACCAATTATTGATGAGGAGATCATATGTATAAAGGAAATGGAAATTTTAACTTGAATTCATATTTAAGAAAACAACCCTATGATAATTATGTGATAATTATGTGCATAAGTAACTAAAACCAACTATTTATCAGAAAGGTGGGACCTTCAGCAAAATACAAGAAATTTATAGAAACTACTCTGTTGAACTAAAAAGAACATAAAAGTCAAATCTATTCTAATCAAACATGTTCCTATAATTCCCTTTGGATGGGCACTTATCGAAGGTCATACAGGGAAAAAAGATTACTCAAATATAAAGAATAAGCACGTATTCCATTAAAACATAGAAACTATTAACATGCAATAAAGTATCCTCTAATTTTTAATTGTTCAAAGTAAATATGATAGTATCATAATCAAAAGGGTTCTAGCCTAATTTAGTTGGTCCGTAAGACTTAAATACAATTTTTTTCTTAACCTACTTATTCAAAAACTTCAAGTCTACTCAAAGTAAACATCATGCACTTATGCACTGTGTTGAATACTCGTGCATAGTGAGTGATAACACACAATAATATAGGGTGGAATCTTCTAGATGATACGTGGAATTTAGGGTCTAGGCCATGTTTTAACTCGTTCTTTTTTGAAACCATGACTTGTATGCGTGAAAGACAAATTGTTGGTAACTATGGTAAATTGGACTACACTTATCAAGTAGTTAACTTGTTCAAAAATGGACTCTATTGATCAAGGGGTTATTGTGAAAAACTAAATGGATGCATCTAGACAAGGGTTTGACTATCCAAAACATGATCTCTCAATATCAATCTACTGGAAAGCATAGAAAATAAATGTGTTCCTTTTAGAGTCACCACTTGTAATCAATTCATTATTTTTATATACAATTTAATTATAAAAGGACGACTACATCAAATAAATAGATAATTAAAATATACATATAATCCTAACTAAAATGCACACTTCATACATCAACGTGTTTCCATAATATCAACTTGTTTCCATAATATACGGGTTTTTGTGGTTTGAAATGATAAGGAAATGGATTTCTTTGTTACCATGGAAAATTTTAGGAGCTAATCTTAACCCATGGAATAAATTAAGGTGTTTTAAATTTTCAATCGGATATTTTTTACTAAACACTTGTTAGGTATAATTATCCTACGTTTTATTTATTTATTTTTAATGAATAGGAAGTTATCCCGATCGAATTTGAAAAGCAGAGCCAAGATAAAACAATTTTTCTCCTTTAAAAATGGATTTAAATCTCTATTTATCCATGAAAATAGCTATGCTTCTCCCATTCGCCCCTAATTTCCAAAAATGGTAGTTTCTAGGGGCTCTTTCTCCTTCTATCGATCATGGAAATTAAAGTTGGAGTTACATTCATCTAGAGTTTATGGGTTGAATATAATTTTGCAAGTTTATTAATGTACACATAAGAGTGACATTTGATATTTACTATCAGGTATTATATCTACCCATTTGAATTTAGGAGAGTTTTAAATCCCATCACCTTAGATAAAAAGTTTCCCCAAGAAACATAGGGATTGTGAAACTTGTGATCGTTGATGCAACAATAACGCTTATGTGGGTGTTTGTGGCATCATCATTGGGTTTGGGACTTCAGTTCACTAGTAGAAAATGAGAAATTAATGACTAAAATTATGCTATAAACGATTATTTTTGAGTAAGTGACTAATAGTAGCAAATTTCCACTATCTTATAGCTAGTCGTATTTCACTAGTCATTAATAGCTTGACTTAGTAGTCATTGATTTAGTCATTGATAGACAATGATTTAGTCATTGATAGTCAATGATTTAGTCATTGATTTAGTCATTGTTTTAGTCATTTATAGTTAATGATTTAGTCATTGATTTAGTCATGGATTTAGTCATTGATTTAGTCACTGAGTTAGTCACTGATTTAGTCACTGATTGCAACCATTCATGACTAAATATACGACTAACTACTAGATGTTAACATATTAATGACTAAGCTAAATACGACTAAGATACAGGAAATTAGCTACTAATAGTCGTATATATGCGAATTTAGTCGTTTTTGTAGTCACAAATTTATGATAGAGCACGGAGGAATCGAACCACCAACCTCCTGCCTATAATTAGGCAGGTGCTCTACCATTGAGCTAGCACCCTTTAAAAAGTTTTTATTGCTTGACAATGATGATATTCAAACAAATTTATGATAGATATCAATCTACAAACTACATAATTATTGCTTTGAGGGACAGAGATTGGAAAGCTATCTTTAGAAAGTCCAACATAGACAATACCAAATGACATTGAAGCTGCATCTGTTCTTTCACTTCTTGCTATTTCAATGTGCCCACTACCTAGCTCAGATGAAAATTTGTGTGCATCAGAGGATGAATTATTCAATAGACTTTTAAAAACTTCATGACTCCTACATTTCATAGTAGGATCAATGAACTGGCATTCTTTCCATGGAAAGCTTCCCCAGCGGTATTTACATGTGAATTTAATTTTATATCTGTTCCAATCATTGCATTAGGTTTGGCATCAATATGTTTTTTAGATATAAACGTTGATGACTGCCCACCCTTATTGACCAACAGCTTGCCATGATTAGAACTCAACCCTGATGCCACAGCTACCACCACCAAGGCAGGGAGATTTAATGTTGGAGACACTGAAAGTGAATGAGATGAACTTGTTTTAGGATTAGAGGAGCCCTGAACAACTGGGATCCTCATACTAAATGATTTTTCCTGTGCATCATGGGATCCCCTGCAACAACCATTAATGTCTAAATATTCAGTAAGATATGTAATATTCCACCACAAACTCCTAAATCATATGGAATCTTATGTTCACTAAACTTAAAGTGTAATGTTACGCTGCACCAATCCAGGGGGTTGCTAGAAAACTAAACAAATATTCCATGACAAGAAACAGATTTCATACCAAGATGCACTAGCTGGCAATACAACTGATCTTCCAGCAGCGCCACTGGCAAGGGATGTCTCAGCATTACCTCTTGTGTTCTAGTTTCACATGGAAATCTGAACAGGTATATATTATTAGGAAATGAAAATGAATCCATGTATAAAGAATCTAGAAGACAATCACTGAAATAAAATATATGCTGTCTAAAGAAAATACACATTAGCTTCTATACTAATGATTATTTAGGACTGAATTAGAAGCTATTAAATAATCTAATATGGAAGCACAGAAAAAGCTATCTGCACAGATATCAATAACAAATGCTAAAGATAATTGGATGGAAGTACAATATACTAAAATCCTAAAGTCACTTACAAGAGCCAGTGATTTGCTCAATTTACTTGAAGAAGCTGATCCAAGCAAGGAAACCTCTGCCACTCGTGGGGGTAAACAAAGTCCCTAGTGTTGCTGTGAAGGATTTGTAACATCATAGAACTTCTGAATTTTGCTGCTAGAAAAATAGGACATGGAAAATCAAAAATCATAAAAGCTAAATGTGAAATATTTTTTAAAAAGATTTTGGAAACTTGTTTGGACCAAACAAGATGAAGCCAATACGACCACTGAAGGAAACTTGTTTGGACCAGACATTGGTGAGTTGACAAGCAGCTCAGATGATCGAGCAAAGGTTAATATGTGGAGTGTATCAAAGGGATCAAAGAGAGAGTCTTTACATTCAAAATTGTCAGACATTTTGGGAGATGAGTTTGAGAATACAAGTGAGAACAAGCCTGAGTTTGAGAATACAAGCAAGAAGAATCAGCAAGTTCATGAACAGTCAGTGATGGATTTGAGAGAAAAAACTAAAGAGCTGCCAATTTTGTCAAATTTCTTTGAGCAACATGGTTCATTGTTTCGGTCAATTCCTCCTCAGTCGTGGATTGCAGGCCTGCAGAAAACAAATATGTTGAGTATGTTCCCATCATTGGGGGTTGTTCATATCCTTATAACCTATCAACAAATAAAGATTCAATACCACAAGTAAATGCTGGAAACCTGAATAGCGGAAATCAAGGTTTGGGTTTTCAAACTGAAGGAGTAGAAAAGTTTGAGGATGAAATGTTTTTGAACTCTCTGTGGGAAAAGGAGACAGAAAGGATGAGCATTGGAAACTTTTTGGAGTCCTGGGATAGAAGAGAAGGGAAAAGAGGAAAGCATCAAAGCATGGTGATAACGCCCCCTGAAAGGAGAGATTTTGATCCTTTTGTTCAATCTCAGCATGAAGCAAGCATTTCTTTTGGCCAAGTAGACACTCAAATGTCAGATTCTGTATGGGACGAAGGTGATGGTGGTAGATAGGAGAAGCATCTAGATAGGGTTTCATAGGAAGATAATATTTCTACAGAAATGCAAGGACTGTCAGAGTTATGCTCATTTAAAAGAGATGAGAACAATGTGCAAGAGGTTTCCCATTATGGTTTTATGACGTTGAATATAAAAATAACAGAATATTGTACATCAAATGAGAAGGAAGAAAAAATGTCTATTAGCAGCAAGAACTAGATGGAGGCAGGGAATAAATGAGGAGGAGATTTGTGTCCATTCACGAGGATTGAAAAGAGGTTGGACAATGCCACCTTGGATGTATCTTCTCATCAAGAGAGAAAAGATTTTAAACACACTCAGATCCAAGGGATGCTAGATTTTTTATTACATGAAAATAAGAAAGAAAATGTGGAGGAACAATTCATTGAGCCTTATGAGGATTGTGTTTCTATGGAGGAATTAAGTGGAGTCTCAGGAAAAGGTGCCCAGGAGGCTATTATAGGAGCGGAAATGAGAGGAACCCCAGAATCTTTGCTAGATGAGAGTAATCAGACACATTCATTTTTTTCACTTGAGCATACTGTTCTGGCAGACATTGAGGAAATGCCATATTTGATATTTGATGTAAGCAAGGAATATCAAACAACAATGCATGCCAAAGTGCCTTCTCAGTAGGATAATTTAGCAACCAAAATGCAAGGAGTGCTATACCAATTAGTATACGGGGAGAAACAGTGCACCTTTGTAGGCTACCTTAATAATCTGGATGCAAGTGATAACACAGAAGATAAAATGTGTGAGTTTTATAGAAATAGGGATAGGTCAGTTGAGGGGTCAAGAGACAATAACACTATGAATGGATCTTCTCATGAAGTGATAGATGTTTTGGGACATACAGAAAGCCATTGGGTGTCAGGTTCTGTTGTGAAGCATGTTAAAGAGGAGTCCCTTGAGAGTGTTCAAAAGGCAGAAATGAGAGGAGGTTTAGATAACCTACTAGATGAAATAAGTGAGTATGCTAGAGAAATTCCACATAAATATATTGCATTTGTAAATATTCACAAGATGTTGGAGTTGGTGATTGATGTAAATGATGTAGAGATGCATGTGACACAGGTTGACTACAAGAATCCAGTAACTGAGGCAGTTTGTTCAGTGTCGTATTTTATGTTGGATGAGAAAAAAGAAGTGAAAGGGAGTCATGATTTGTGTGAGGCAGGGGATGAAGATAAGGAGAAGATTACTAAGTATCTAATAACTGGGTATTTTTTGAATGTGGAAGCACAAATTTGTAATATGGGTAGATCCTCTCAAGAAAATGATGTTGTTTTTGGATGTTCAGAAATTCAGGAGACATTAAAGTCGTTACTTGGTGGAACTGACATGGATAATGCAGGGAAGCATAGCACAAAGGAATTATAAGAAATTGTTGCTTTGGTGGAAAAGCGAGGAGTTTTGGATTTCTCACCCTGTAAAAGCATTGTGAAAAATGCCATGTCAGTGGAAAAACGAATAGTTTTGGATTTGTCACTAGATGAAACTGTTGAGAGAGATATAAGAATGCATACTACATATCCTCTTGATGAAGATGTCGCAACAGTGAATCTAGAAAGAATGCCATTGTATGCATGTCATGAGAAAATTTTAGTGAAACATTCAGAACCCTCAAGGAGCTAAATTTGTTTAAAGTCAATTTAGCTCCTTGAATTCCATTGAACTCTCACTCATTTTGATCTTTCGGTCTCTCTAGGATTCAACAGTAAGAGTTTTTGCATTCTCCTTGCAGTCTTTTCTTTCTTTGTCAACTCTTATGGAGTTTCCTTAGCACTCTCGATGATTACTACTTGTAATTTTTACAGTACTATTTGCCATTTTTTGCCACTAATGGACTTTCACATCTAAATTAAAGTAACCATGTGGGGACCTCTCATATGTTGACCAATGAATATTAATAAATGTCCATGATACAGAAGTATAACCCTAAACCTACTTTAAGTATAAAATCCAGTAATGGTACCTCACCATTATTCTGGTATTTTTCCCTATATAAAAGATAGCTGATAGAATTGACCCTGACTAAACTATCTTAAATGTTGTTTCATATAAAACCCAAAAAAAGTAAAAACAATACTAAGTTTAAACTTGCAATACCTTACTCTCATGCAGAAGGTGTTGATGTCCTTGTCCAAGGTATCAAGAAGACTAATAGCCTATATAGCCATGTTATCCACTCTATTGACATTGAATTTCACATTGGCTCTGCTGTAGCTATGCCCAAGACCCAATTGAGCCTTATCCAAGTCTATGCCAATTCAAGATATGTGATTAAATTACAACTGTAAACATTATTTCATTTCAATAAACAAGTATCTATCTGATTAGAGTCTGTACCCTTGGAAGCTTTAGCAGCTTCTATGATATCCTTGGCTTTGTCTTCATCTCCAGTTATTTCTATTAATTCAGGTAAAGATTCAGCTGATAAAGTGCACTTATCCTTCACAAACTTTACCACCCATGCATATATAAAGTTGTCATTAATAATCTTAACCAGCTCAATAAAATGCCACGAATACCATTCCCTGTAGATAAATTACTAATTAATTAATCCTGAAGCTAGAGAATCATCAAATAGGGCATGCAACAAGAAAGAATGGGATGATTAAATATAAAAATACACATCCATCCACAGTATCTATATTGACCAAAGAAACACCTTATCCTACTGGCCTGCAAGCAACAAATACAATTTTCCTAGGTCCCTATTATGAAAGGTCCAGATGACAAAAAGAACCATACATTCCTGGCCACTGAAGACAATTATACAAACCCTTTTTATGAATGTCTTCACTAAATGGATTACAATAAGAGAAAAACAAACATAACCCTCCAAAAAAATGAAGACTCTTTACATAAATAAAGATACGAAGAAAAATTTGGTTTAACTATGTAATTGGTTAAAATAACTAAAGTGATCTACCTCATGGAGATGCACATGAATACACATTACACGCTAGTATGTACCCTGTTTTTGGACAATTACTAGTCTTAGAATGCTGGTTATCAAGATTTTACCCCCACATGGTTTTAGCCTAGAATCTGACCACTGAAGGAAACTTGTTTGGACCAGACATTGGTGATTTGACAAGCAGCTCAGATGATCGAGGAGAGGTTAATATGTGGAGTGTGTCAAAGGGCTCAAAGAGAGAGTCTTTACATTCAAAATTGTCAGAACTTTTTGGAGATGAGTTTGAGAATACAAGTGAGAACAAACCTGAGTTTGAGAATACAGGCAAGAAGAATCAGCGAGTTTTTAAACAGTTAGTGATGGATTTGAGAGAAAACACTAAAGAGCTACAAATTTGTCAAATTTCTCTGAGCAACACGGTTCATTGTTTGCGGTCAATTCCTCCTCAGTCATGGATTGCAGGCCTACTGAAAACAAGTATGTTGAGTATGTTCCCATGATTGGGGCCTGTTCCTATCCTTATAACCTAGTACCAAATAAAGATTCAATACGATAAGTAAATGTTGGAAACAAGAATAGTGGAAATCAAGGTTTGGGTTTTCAAACTGAAGGAGCAGAAAAGTCTGAGTATGAAATGCTGTTGAACTCTCTGTGGGCAGAGGAGATAGAAAGGATGAGCACTGGAAACGTTTTAGAGTCCCGGGATAGAAGAGAAGGGAAAAGAGGCAAGCATCAAAGCATGGTGATAATGCCCCCTGAAAGGAGAGATTTTGATCCTTTTGTTCAATCTCAGCATGAAGCAAGCATTGCTTTTGGTCAAGTAGACACTCAAATGTCAGATTATGTATGGGAGGAAGGTGAAGGTGGTAGCCAAGAGAAGCAACTGGATAGGGTTTCACAGGAAGATATTCTTTCTCCAGAAATGCAAGGATTGTCGGAGTTATGCTCATTTAAAAGAGATGAGAACAATGTGCAAGAAGCTTCCCATTATGGTTTTATGACGTTGAATATAAAAATAACAGAATATTGTACATCAAATGAGAAGGAAGAAAAAATGTCTATTAGTAGCAAGAACTGGATGGAGGCAGGGAATAAATGAGGAGGATATTTATGTCCATTCACGAGGATTGAAAAGAGGTTGCACAATGCCACCTTGGATGTATCTTCTCATCAAGAGAGAAAATATTTTAAACACACTCAGATTCAAGGGATGCCATATTTTTTATTACAAGAAAATAAGAAAGAAAATGTGGAGGAACAATTCATTGAGCCTTATGAGGATTTTGTTGCTATGGAGGAATTAAGTGGAGTCTCAGGAAAAGCTACCCAGGAGGCTATTGTAGGAGAAGAAATGAGAGGAACCCCGGAATCTTTGTTAGATGAGAGTAATCAAAAACATTCAGTTGTTTCACCTAAGCATACTGTTCTGGAAGACATCAAGGAAATGCCAGATTTGGTATTTGATGTAAGAAAGGAATATTAGACAACAATCCATGCCAAAGTGCCTTCTCAGCAGGATCATTTAGCAGCCAAAATGCAAGGATTGCTAGACCAATTAGTAGATGGGGAGAAACAATGCACCTTTGTAGGCTGCCTTAATAATCTAGATGCAAGTGATAACACAGAAGATAAAATGTGTGAGTTTTCAAGAAACAGGGATAGGTCAGTTGAGGGGGCAAGAGAGAATAACACTGTGAATGGATCTTCTCATGAAGTGATAGATTTTTTGGGACATACAGAAATCCATTGGGTGTCAGGTTCTTGTGTGAATCATGTCAAAGAGGAGTCCCTTGAGAGTGTTCAAAAGGCAGAAGTGAGAGGAGGTTTAGATAACATAATAGATGAAAGAAGTGAGTATGCTGGAGTAACTGCACATGAATATATTGCATTTGTAAATATTCACAGGATGTTGGAGTTGGTGATTGATGTAAATGATGTAGAGATGCATGTGACATAGGTTGACTGCAAGAATCTAGTAATTGAGGTAGTTTGTTCAGTGTTGTATTTTATGTTGGATGAGAAAAAATAAGTCAAAGGCAGTCGTGATTTGTTTGAGGCAGGGAATGAAGAGAAGGAGAAGATTACTAAGTATCTAATAACTGGGGATTTTCTGAATGTGGAAGCACAAATTTGTAATATGGGTAGATCCTCTCAAGAAAATGATGTTGTTTTTGGATATTCAGAAATTCAAGGGACATTAAATTCATTACTTGGTGGGACTGACATGGATAATGCGGGGAAGAATAGAACAGAGGCATTACAGGAAATTGCTGCTTTGGTGGAAAAGAAAGGAGTTTTGGATTTCTCACCCTGTAAAAGCATTGTGAAAAATTCCATTTCAGTGGAAAAATGAATAGTTTTGGATTTGTCACTAGATGAAACCACTGAGAGAGATATAAGAATGCATACTACATATGCTCATGATGAAGCTGTCGCAACAGTGAATCTACAAAGAATGTCGTTGTATGCATGTCATGAGAAAATTTTAGTGAAACATTCAGAACCCTCAAGGAGCTAAATTGTTTTAAAGTCAATTTAGCTCCTTGAAGTCCATTGAACCCGCACTCATTTTGATCTTTCGAGCTCTCTAGGATTCAACAGTAAGAGTTTTTGCATTCTCCTTGTAGTCTTCTATTTCTTTTTCAGCTCTTATGGAGTTGCCTTAGCACTCTCAATGATTACTACTTCTAATTTTTACAGTACTATTTGCCATTTTTTGCCACTAATGGACTTTCACATCTAAATTAAATTAACCATGTGCAGACCTCTCATATGTTGACCAATGAATATTAATAAATGTCTATGATACAAAATTATAACCCTAAACCTACTTGAAGTATAAAATCCAATAATGGTACCTGACCATTATTTTGAGATTTTTCCCTGTATAAAATACAGCTATTAGAATTGACCCTGACTGAACTATCTTAAATGTTGTTTCATATAAATGCACAAAAAAAGTAAAAACAATACTAAGTTTAAAATTGCAATACCTTACTCTCATGCAGAAGGTGTTGATGTCCTTGTCCAAGGTATCGAGAAGACTAATAGCCTGTATAACCATGTTATCCACTCTATTGACATTGAATTTCACGTTAGCTCTGCTATAGCTGTGACCAAGACCCATTTGAGCCTTCTTCAAGTCTATGTGATTTCAACTCAATGGAAAACAAACTTTCTCAATATACTTTGTTATTACAGAAGGGTACCTAAACCAAACAAGAATTTAGAAAAGTCACTTCCTATCTGATTCAGAAAAGACTTGTACTAACAATCACTTAATGGCAGATTAGCTCTAAGTCATAGATGAGGGATGTAGACACTGGTTATGCTCGTCTTGTTGTATTGTTGGTTTAGATATTAGGACTCTTTTGATGATTCTGTATTGATGACAAATTGAGTATCCTAGAGAATACGTAAGGAAGACTTTTAATAGTTTTCTTAAATTTCTTTGTTTTCTAAAGATGGAGAACAAAACCGTATCCAGCACACTTGAGTCCTCATAGGACTATTCAAATGTATATTTTTATTTATTCCTTGCGAATACCAAATATAGTGATTTTAAAACATATCTCAAAGAACAAAGAAATCATCGATCTGATATAAATCTAAGTTAATAAACAAATCCTTTTACCTTTCAGTATAAATATGATTCATGAGTCCTAACTAAAGAATTAAAAGACACTTATGGGAAATTGAACTCAACTTGATAGCTGTTAGAATTGACCCTAACTGAACTATCTTAAATGTTGTTTCATATAAAACCCAAAAAAAAAGTAAAAACAATACTATGTTTAAACTTGCAATACCTTACTCTCATGCAGAAGGTGTTGATTTCCTTGTCCAAGGTATCGAGAAGACTAATAGCCTGTATAACCATGTTATCCACTCTATTGACATTGAATTTCATGTTGTCTCTGCTGTAGCTATTCCCAAGAACCAATTGAGCCTTCTCCAAGTCTATGTGATTCAAGAGATGTTATTCAATTACAGATCTCTGTTTACTCTTTTTTGCATGATTCCTCAATGTCAAAACTAAATATCCATTCATTTGATGCTATGACCCATTTTTCTCCAAAGCAAGCCAGGATTACTACATATTAGCACTATGTACATCCGTCAATTATAGTTACCTAGGATATGTATGAACAGAATTAGTCAAGCACATGCAAAAATATTATAAATGGACAAATAGAAGAAAACAATGTGGTTTAGACCTTCCTTAATTTATATACTCAGATTTATAATACGATCACACTTTGTCTCTTAGGAGACAAGTCACTAACGAAACAATGGACATACCTGAGAGAGAGATAGATAGGTAGTG
>LPNX010994807.1:0-53993 GCA_001517045.1 Pseudotsuga menziesii | reverse complement strand
TAATTGGAGAACAAGAAGGAGGCTTGTACAAATTAAAGGGCCATCCAGAACAAGCCTTTATCCATGATTCAGTAGAGCCAAATGAACTTTGGCATAGAAGACTTGCACATATGCATTACAGAGCACTACCTATTGCAAGTAAAGTTGTCCAAGGTCTTCCAAAAATTCAAGCAAAACATGAAGGGGTCTGCAAAGGATGTGCGAAAGGAAAGAATACAAAGAAGACATTTCCAAGTAGTGAAAGCAAAGCTAAAAGCATTCTAGAGATCATCCACTCTGATGTATGTGGGCCTATGTCATCAAACTCACTTAGCGAGTATGCATACTATGTTTCTTTTATTGATGATTTTTCTAGAAAGACATGGATTTATTTTATGAAGAACAAAGATGAAGTATTCAGCAAGTTCAAGGAATTCAAAGCCTTGATCGAGAACCATACTAAAAAGAAGATCAAGACCATTAGATCAAATAATGGTGGATAATTCACCTCAAATGAATTCAAGGAGTTATATAGATATTCAGGGATTAAGAGGGAGTTGTCCACTCCTTACAATCCACAACAGGATGGGGTTGTTGAACGGAAGAACAGAACTATCATGGAAGCTACAAGAGCTATGCTTCATGATCAAGATCTACCTATGCATCTTTGGGCTGAAGCTACTAGAACAGCAGTGTATGTACAGAACCGTACTCCACATAGAGTACTTGAGAACAAGACTCTTGAAGAAGTCTTCTCTGGCAAGAAACCAGAAGTCAGCCATCTCAAAATATTCAGTTGTCCAGTATACATTCATATTCCAAAAGAGAAGAGAACAAAATTAGATCCCTCAGGAAAGAAGGGCATATTTGTGGGATACTCTGAGAGCTCGAAGGCTTACAGAATCTACTTTCCATGATACAAGAAGATTGACATCAGCAGGGATGTGACATTTGATGAAGGCATAGCTTACACCAAATCTAGAAAAAGACCTGCTGAAGAACCTGAAGAAGCAGAAGCAGAAGCACCTAGGATCCGTGATACAATCATGAATGAAGAAGCTCAAAAAGAAGATCGAGAGTTCGAGGAACCACAAAGACCTATAGATCCACCTCTGGAGAAGAATTCTCATAAGAGTAAACCTGCTTGGGTACGTGAACTTATCCAAGGTGCGGAAAGATATGGAGCTCCAGAAGAGAATCACAGAGAAAGAAAGAGGACCAGATCAAATTCCGGGTATGTAGCTTTACTATGTGATTTCATTGATAAAGAACCTTCTAGTTATGAAGAAGCGGCAGATCAGAAAGAATGGAAGGATGCTATGATCGAAGAATATCAATCGATCATGAAGAATGATGTTTGGGATGTTGTCCCAAGACCAAAATGGAAGTCAGTTGTTACTTCCAAATGGATCTACAAGATCAAGCATGCTGCGGATGGTAGCATTGAAAATTATAAGGAAAGATTCGTGGCTCGAGGATTCTCCCAGAAAGAGGGAGTAGACTATGAAGAGACTTTTGCACCTGTAGCCAGATACACTTCCATCAGATTAGTACTTGCTCTGGCTGCAGTGACGAAGTGGAAGATACACCAGATGGATGTCAAGACTGCTTTCTTGAATGGTGTAGTGGAAGAGGAAGTGTATGTGGAACAGCCACTCAGTTTTGAGACACATGACAGAGAGTCTCATGTATGCAGATTGAAGAAAGCCCTGTATGGTTTGAAATAGGCACCCAGGACCTGGTACGGCAGGATTGACAGCTTTCTATCCAGTTTGGGATTTACCAAGAGTAAAGCAGATTCCAACCTTTACTACAAGGTTGAAGATGGCAACCCAGTGATGCTCCTACTATACGTAGATGACCTATTTGTGACAGGTACAGATGGGTTGATTGCTGATACAAAGAGAAAGCTTGCTGCTGAGTTCGAAATGAAGGACTTGGGGATGATGCATTACTTCCTAGGTATGGAGGTGTGGTAGAGTGCAGATGGAATCTTCCTTGGACAAGGGAAGTATGTGGTAGAGATCCTAAAGAGGTTCGGGATGATGGACTGCAAGGCTATGGCTACACCTATGGCATCGAACCTAAAGCTATTGAGTGATACTTCTTCAGAGTCGGTTGATGCTACGATGTATCGTCAGATGATTGAGTCATTGATGTACTGACGAACACGAGACCAGATATTTGCTTTGCTGTGAACACCTTGCGCCAGTACCTGACAGATCCGAGAAGTGTTCACTTGATTGCCGCAAAGCATATTCTAAGGTACCTGAAGGGTACAATTGATTATGGGCTCAAGTATGATGCGAATCAGAAGATTAACCTGGAGGGTTATGTTGATTCAGATTGGGCAGGCAGTGCCATTGACAGGAAGAGTACTTCGGGATGTTGCTTTAGTATGGGATCAGGTGTGATCTCTTGGTTTAGCAGGAAGCAATCCTGTGTGGCACTGAGTACAGCTGAAGCAAAGTATGTCGCAGCTTGTTCAGCTAGTTGTGAGGCATTATGGCTGTGGAAGCTACTGTCTGATATATTTGATCTCCAGTTGGATGCTACCTGTATACATTGTGACAACCAGAGTTGCGTGAAGTTGTCAGAGAATCCAGTGTTCCATGACAGGCCAAAGCATATCGAGATCAAATATCACTATATCAGGGATATGGTGCAGAGAGGAGCAGTGAAGCTCCTGTATATTGCGATGGAGGAACAGATAGCTAATGTATTGACGAAGCCATTGGCTAGGCTGAAGTTTGAGTACTTCAGAGAGAGACTTGGTGTTCTCCAGATCGAGGCTTCCTCCCAGAGACAGTGATGAGTCCTAAAGCCATTCTGATGAGTAGGTTAGATGTAAGGGCTGTGCCATTCTGTTCATGGATAAAGGATTTAGTTCCTTCCATGTCAAATGTAAGTGCAGAAATCTCTCTTCATTGTGGTTGAGAGTCTTCCATCATTGTGGCGGAGGTGGCTCCTGCCTAGATGGGATTGAGCCATTATGACGAGTAGGTCATATGTAAGGGCTGTGCCATTCTGTTCATGGCTAAAGGATTTAGTTCCTTCCATGTCATATGTAAGTGCAGAAATCTCTCTTCATTGTGGTTAAGAGTCTTCCATCATTGTGGTGGAGGTGGCTCCTGCCTGGATGGGATTGAGCCATTCTGACGAGTAGGTCAGATGTAAGGGCTGTTCCATTCTGTTCATGGCTAAAGGATTTAGTTCCTTCCATGTCAGATGTAAGTGCAGAAATATCTCTTCATTATGGATTGAGAGTCTTCCATCATTGTGGTGGAGGTGGCTCCTGCCTGGATGGGATTGTGCCCTTCTGACGAGTAGGTCAGATGTAAGTGCAGAAATCTCTCTTCATTATGTGGATTGAGAGTCTTCCATCACTATGGCGGAGTTGACTCCTGCCTGGATGGGATTGTGCCCTTCTGACGAGTAGGTCAGATGTAAGTGCAGAAATCTCTCTTCATTGTGGCGGATGTGGGTCCAGCCTGGTTGAGAGTCTTCCATCATTGTGGCGGAGGTGGCTCCTGCCTAGATGGGATGGTCCCCTTCTGACAAGTAGGTCAGATATAAGTACAGAGCCTTTTCACAGATGGTAGTTGATGTGTCCTACCATGCTGGTGAATATAAGTGCTGAGCCATTTCACAGATGGTAGTTGATTGTGCCTATCATGCTGGTGAATGTGAGTGCTGGGCCTTTCTAATGTGATTGTAGTTTACTACATGATCAGATGTAAGTGTTGGGCGAAGACCTACAGGAGAGTAGGCCTACAACTAGAATGAAAAAGGGTTGGCTCTGTAGAACTTCCTATGATGAGATAGTACACACATGATGATGAACAGTGGAGATCCAGATCGAGCTATGATCCAGTTCCGGTTATGATGACTCCGAAAGATCCAGATCGAGTGATAATCCAGATCCAGCAGTGGAGATCCAGATCAAGTGATGATCCAGATCCAGTCTAGTGATGTTGATCCAGATCGAGTGATGATCTAGATCCAGTGATGCCATCGAGAGATGATCCAAATCCAGATGACTTGAAGACAAAGATGACTTGAAGTTGAAGATGACTAGAAGATGAATATGATCCAGTTGATGCAGAGAAGAAGACCAGTGCTGAAAATTGGGTCGAAAGAATACCTTCCTAGTTAAGAGGGAGTGTTGATGTATATGTAACTTCGGAATGTATTCTTCTATGTATTCTACGTATTGTGACCCGATGTTTATTCCGGGATGTTTCTATTATGTATTTGAGTCATGTGGTCATGCCCCGATGTTATGATCGGGAGGATTAATAATGTAATCAAGTCATATCAAGTCATTAGGTAAGTCCCCACAGTTTTGGGGCACTTGGTTATTATACACTAATTAAGGTGTAGGCTCGAGTAGTAATTATTAGGGTTGAGCCTACGTGTAAAATGGAAACTTAAGTGAATGGACTAATATAAATAGAGAGTGTGTGTCTCTCTATTTATCACTTGTGAATTACATCACTTTCTCTCTCAAGTGTGGCGCCCCTTTGGAGAAGGAAATACTTTGGCTTGACAGAAGACAAAAGGCTGTTGTTATGTTGGGAGGTCATCTTACTGTTTTGGGATCACATCTTGTGGTGATACTATCTTAGAGGAAGTTGAGGGGTTTTCTCCATTTATGGTTTCCCCTCCTAAAATCTTTGTGTCTCTTGTCTCTTGTGATGTGCTTATGTGATTGTTGTGCTTGTTATTCTCTCAGTGAAAAGATCTTAACATAATGCTAGCTTAAATGTTGAAAAACTAAAATGGTATCAAAGCTAACCTGAGAAGAAGACACTGTGAAGCTGCGGAGGCTAGGGCTTCCTTGTTTGTGGATCTTTCTCCACTAATTTTCAGCAAAATGAGCCTAGGCCTGGATTGTTCTCCTCCCCAAAATCGAATTTAGGAACAAATTTGAAGGCATTTGGGTGGACAGAAGTCCAGGAAATCAAAACCCTTGTTGCTCCTAAACCAGCTCTGCAGGATTTCAGCTCAAGCTTCAGATTTGACATCTTGAACCTGGTAAGATCTAAAATCTTTTGTATTTCCATTTGAGGTTCTTATTTAGAGATGTCTCATCATTCCAAGCTTGATGAAAAGATTGAGCGGGCTGATAACTTCCGAGCTTGGAAGTATAGAATCTCCCTAGTCCTGGAAGAGAATGAACTAGAATCATACATCCATGAGGAGATTCCAGTTCTAGAGGGAGATGAGGAAAAGGCTCTTCATAAGAAGAAGATGGTTATGGCAAAGAGAATCATTGTTGATTCTATTAAGGATCATCTTATCCCTCAGGTGTCCTGTCTCAAGACACCTAAAGCTATGTTTGATGCCCTAACCAAATTGTTTGAAGGAAAGAACATCAATTGGAAGATGACCCTGAGAAACCAGCTGAAGAATGTGAAGATTCAGAATGCAGAAACTATCCATTCATACTTCACAAGAGTTTCTCAAATCAAGGAACAATTAGAAGCTATTGATGAAGAAGTGGAAAATGCGGAGATTGTCATGACTACATTGAATGGCCTCCCTAGGTCATGGGATGCTTTCATTCAAGGTATCTGTGCAAGAAAGAATCTAGTCAAATTCAGCAGACTATGGGAAGAGTGCTCTCAAGAAGAAGCACAGATAGCAGCTCGAGAAGAGAAAATGGGAAGTGAATACCAAGCTCTTATAGTGCGCTCCAAGTCTCACTCCAAGACATCAAGAAAGAAGCTTCATTGCACAAGAGGTAAGCATTCTTACAAAGATAAAATAGATATGTCTAAGGTCATATGCTATACTTGTGATGAAGCAGGACACTTTGCAAAAGATTGTCCTAACAAACAGAAAAAGATGAAGAAGAGCAGCAAAAGAATACATCATGCTCATACTGCAGAGGATGATGAACCATCCAGAAAAAGATCCAGATATGAAAGTGAAGATTCTTCAAGCGAGGATGAATATGTTTTGATATCAGCTCTCACAGGTAAAATTACTCATGGAAGTGATGATTGGTTGATAGACAGTTGTGCTTCCAAACATATGATGGGATTCAAGGAATCTTTTGTGAGACTATCAGAACATGAATCACCTCACAAGGTGAAACTAGGAGATGACTACCAATATCCAATAAAAGGTAGTGGGGAATCTTCATACAAGCTAGAATCTGGTAAGTCTCTAACAATGAAAGAAGTATTGTTTGTTCCAGGGCTTAAAAAGAATCTTCTATCCATTTCAACATTGGATGCAAAAGGAATGCGGGTGGCATTCATAGATGGTCAAGTCATCATGTGGCCAAAAGGAAAGACTATCGATGATGCGGTAGTAATTGGAGAACAAGAAGGAGGCTTGTACAAATTAAAGGGCCATCCAGAACAAGCCTTTATCCATGATTCAGTAGAGCCAAATGAACTTTGGCATAGAATACTTGCACATATGCATTACAGAGCACTACCTATTGCAAGTAAAGTTGTCGAAGGTCTTCCAGAAATTCAAGCAAAACATGAAGGGGTCTGCAAAGGATGTGCGAAAGGAAAGAATACAAAGAAGACATTTCCAAGTAGCGAAAGCAAAGCTAAAAGCATTCTAGAGATCATCCACTCTGATGTATGTGGGCCTATGTCATCAAACTCACTTAGCAGGTATGCATACTATGTTTCTTTTATTGATGATTTTTCTAGAAAGACATGGATTTATTTTATGAAGAACAAAGATGAAGTATTCAGCAAGTTCAAGGAATTCAAAGCCTTGATCGAGAACCATCCTAAATTGAAGATCAAGACCATTAGATCAAATAATGGTGGAGAATTCACCTCAAATGAATTCAAGGAGTTATGCAGAGATTCAGGGATTAAGAGGGATTTGTCCACTCCTTACAATCCACAACAGAATGGGGTTGTTGAACGGAAGAACAGAACTATCATGGAAGCTACAAGAGCTATGCTTCATGATCAAGATCTACCTATGCATATTCATTGTGGTTAAGAGTCTTCCATAATTGTGGTGGAGGTGGCTCCTGCCTGGATGGGATTGAGCCATTCTGACGAGTAGGTCAGATGTAAGGGTTGTTCCATTCTGTTCATGGCTAAAGGATTTAGTTCCTTCCATGTCAGATGTAAGTGCAGAAATCTCTCTTCATTATGGATTGAGAGTATTCCATCATTGTGGTGGAGGTGGCTCCTGCCTGGATGGGATTGTGCCCTTCTGACGAGTAGGTCAGATGTAAGTGCAGAAATCTCTCTTCATTATGTGGATTGAGAGTCTTCCATCACTATGGCAGAGTTGGCTCCTGCCTGGATGGGATTGTGCCCTTCTGACGAGTAGGTCATATGTAAGTGCAGAAATCTCTCTTCATTGTGGCGGATGTGGGTCCAGCCTGGTTGAGAGTATTCCATCATTGTGGCGGAGGTGGCTCCTTCCTGGATGGGATGGTCCCCTTCTGACGAGTAGGTCAGATATAAGTACAGAGCCTTTTCACAGATGGTAGTTGATGTTTCCTACCATGCTGGTGAATATAAGTGCTGAGCCATTTCACAAATGGTAGTTGATTGTGCCTATCATGCTGGTGAATGTGAGTGCTGGGCCTTTCTGATGTGATTGTAGTTTACTACATGATCAGATGTAAGTGCTGGGCGAAGACCTACAGGAGAGTAGGCCTACAACTAGCATGAAAAAGGGTTGGCTCTGTAGAACTTCCTATGATGAGATAGTACACACATGATGATGACCAGTGGAGATCCAGATCGAGCTATGATCCAGATCTAGTTATGATGACTCCGAAAGATCCAGATCGAGTGATAATCCAGATCCAGCAGTGGAGATCCAGATCAAGTGATGATCCAGATCTAGTCTAGTGATGTTGATCCAGATCGAGTGATGATCTAGATCCAGTGATGCCATCGAGAGATGATCTAGATCCAGATGACTTGAAGATGAAGATGACTTGAAGTTGAAGATGACTTGAAGACGAAGATGATCCAGTTGATGCAGAGAAGAAGACCAGTGCTGAAAATTGTGTCAAAAGAATACCTTCCTAGTTAAGAGGGAGTGTTGATGTATATGTAACTTCGGAATGTATTCTTCTATGTATTCTACGTATTGTGACCCGATGTTAATTCCGGGATGTTTCTATTATGTATTTGAGTCATGTGGTCATGCCCCGATGTTCTGATCAGGAGGATTAATAATGTAATCAAGTCATATCAAGTCATTAGGTAAGTCCCCACAGTTTTGGGGCACTTGAGTTATTATACACTAATTAAGGTGTAGGCTCGAGTAGTAATTATTAGGGTTGAGCCTACGTGTAAAATGGAAACTTAAGTGAACGGACTAATATAAATAGAGAGTGTGTGTCTCTCCATTTATCACTTGTGAATTACATCACTTGCTCTCTCAAGTGTGGCGCACCTTTGGAGAAGGAAATACTTTGGCTTGATAGAAGACAGAAGGCTGTTGTTGTGTTGGGAGGTCATCTTACTGTTTTGGGATCACATCTTGTGGTGATACTATCTTAGAGGAAGTTGAGGGGTTTTCTCCATTTATGGTTTGCCCTCCTAAAATATTTGTGTCTCTTGTCTCTTGTGATGTGCTTATGTGATTGTTGTGCTTGTTATTCTCTAAGTGAAAAGATCTTAACATAATGCTAGCTTAAATGTTGAAAAACTAACAGGTAGTTGTAGGGCATAGTGAGACAAATATAGACCACAAGGTCACAGATCAATACTGTCAGCCTCAAAACATACATAAAAAACAAAAAAATCTATTTGCATTTGCAGCAGCTGTCGACCCAACAGCTCTCCACCCACAAAACTCAAAATCCCTAATCAAGGTTCTACACCCAAATTGATGAGATTCAAACCAGATTTAGTTAATTTTTTTAGGCCTTTCTAGCCACAAACAACTGCACCTAACTGTACTAAATTTTTAACAGCTACACTTATTGCCTCATGGCTTGGGGCTTGAGGTCTAAACTCCACTCAACGACATCCATCCATAGTATCTGTATTGACCAAAGAAACACCTTATCCTACTAGCCTGTAAGAAACAAATACAATTTTCTTGGGTCCCTATTATGAAAGCTCCAGATGACAAAAAGAACCATACATTCCTGGCCACTGGAGACAATTACAAACCCTTTTTATGAATGTCTACATTGAATGGATTACAATAAGAGAAAAACAAACATAACCCTCCAAAAAAATAAAGACTCATTACATAAATAAAGATACAGAGAAAATTTTGGTTTAACTATGTAATTGGTTAAAATAACTAAAGCGATCTACCTCATGGAGATGCACATGACTATACATTACAGTCTAGTCTGTACCCTATTTTTGGACAATTACTAGTCCTAGAATGTCGGTTATCAAGATTTTACCCCCACATGGTTTCAGCCTAGAATATGACCACTGAAGGAAACTTGTTTGGACCAGACATCGGTGAGTTGAAAAGCAGCTTAGATGATCGAGCAGAGGTTAATATGTGGAGTGTGTCAAAGGGCTCAAAGAGAGAGTCATTACATTCCAAATTGTCAAACATTTTGGGAGATGAGTTTGAGAATACAAGTGAGAACAAACATGAGTTTGAGAATACAGGCAAGAAGAATCAACAAGTTTTTGAACAGTCAGTGATGGATTTGAGAGAAAACACTAAAGAGCTGCCAATTTTGTCAAATTTCTTTAAGCAACATGGTTCATTTTTTGCGGTCAATTCCTCCTCAGTCATGGATTGCAGGCCTAGAGAAAACAAGTATGTTGAGTATGTTCCCATGATTGGGGCCTGTTCCTATACTTATAACCTAGCACCAAATAAATATTCAATACCACAAGTAAATGCTGGAAACAAGAAGAGCAGAAGTGAAGGTTTGGGTTTTCAAACTGAAGGAGCAGAAAACTCTAAGGATGAAATGCTATTGAACTCTCTATGGTTAGAGGAGACAGAAAGGATGAGCACTGGAAGCTTTTTGGAGTCCTAGGATAGAAGAGAAGGGAAAAGAGGAAAGCATCAAAGCATGGTGATAATGCCCCCTGAAAGGAGATATTTTGATCCTTTTGTTCAATCTCAGCATGAATCAAGCATTGCTTTTGGTCAAGTAGACACTCAAATGTCAAATTCTGTATGGGATGAAGGTGATGGTGGTAGACAGGAGAAGCAACTGGACAGGGTTTCACAGGAAGATATTCTTTCTCCATAAATGCAAGGACTGTCAAAGTTATGCTCATTTAAAAGATATGAGAACAACGTGCAAGAGGCTTCCCATTATGGTTTTATGATGTTGAATATAAAAATAACAGAAGATTGTACATCAAATGAGAAGGAAGAAAAAATGTCTATTAGCAGTAAGAAATGGATGGAGGCAGGGAATATACAAGGAGTAGATTTGTGTCCATTCACAAGGATTGAAAAGAGGTTGGACAATGCAAGCTTGGATGTATCTTCTCATCAAGAGAGAAAAGATTTTAAACACACTCAAATTTAAGGGATGCCAGATTTTTTATTGCATGAAAATAAGAAAGAAAATGTGGAGGAACAATTCATTGAGCCTTATGAGGATTGTGTTGCTGTGGAGGAATTAATTGGAGTCTCAAGAAAAGGTTCTCAGAATTAAGTGGAGTCTCAGGAATTAAGTGGAGTCTCAGAAGATAAAATGTGTGAGTTTTCAAGAAATAGGGATAGGTTAGTTGAGGGGGGAAGAGAGAATAACACTATGAATGGATCTTTGTCAATGTCAAAACTAAATATCCATTTAGTTGATGCTATGACCCGTTTTTCTCCAAACCAAGTCAGGATTACTACATATCAGCACTATGTACATCCATCAATTACAGCTACCTAGGATATGTATGAACATAATTAGTCAAGCACATGCAAAAATATTATAAAGACAAATAGAAGAAAACAATGTGGTTTAGACCTTCCTTAATTTCTATACGCAAATTTATAATACGATCACACTTTGTCTCTTAGGAGACAAGTCACTAACGAAACAATGGGCATACCTGAGAGAGAGATAGATAGGTAGTTGTAGGGCATAGTGAGACAAATACAAACCACAAGGTCATGGATCAATGCTGTCAACCTCAAAACATATATAAAGACCAAAAAAATATATTTGCATTTGCAGTAGCTGTCGACCCAACAGCTCTCCGCCCACAAAACTCAAAATCCCTAATCGAGGTTCTACACCTAGCTTGATGAGATTCAAACCAGAGTCAATTAATTTTTTTAATCCTTTCTGGCCACAAACAACTGCACCTAACTGGACTAAATTTTTAACAGCTACACTTATTGCCTCATGGCTTGGGGCTTCAGGTCCAAACTCCACTCAGCGCAGCCAGGATTTCTTCTCTTAGCTTTTCCATACCTCCGATATTTTCATTGTATGCTCTAGGAGGACATCATGGATAGTCCTAACTTGTGCCCATAACTACCTCACATCCACAAAAATGCCCCAAATTGAATGTCGAGGCTGCTAGAAGGTGAAACACACCTAATAATGTTTAAAAAAATACCCATATTGGCTTAATTATTGTTGTAACTTGCTGTTATAGGGCCCAAAACTGCCCATAAATGAGGTACATGGGCTGTTCATTTCCTTTCATTGTCCACAGGTGGCATGGATTTCCTAGAATTCATTTTACAACTAAGAAAAAGACAACATCATACTTTAGACTTGCCCAGAAAACTCAGAAACCAACCCATAAACCCTCATGAAAAATTAAGTGAACAGGCTTATGGGAAACAATGTGCATGATTCCTCAATGTCAAAACTAAATATCCATTCAATTGATGCTATGACCCATTTAGGGCAGAGTGAGACAAATACAATCCACAAGGTCACAGATCAATACTATCAACCTCAAAAACTATATAAAAAAACAAAAAAATATATTTGAATTTGCAGTAGCTGTCAACCCAACTCTCAACCCAACATCTCTCCACCCACAAAACTCAAAATATCAAAGAAAGACAAAAAAAGCATTACCACAGGGAGAACAAAATGAGCCCAGACAGCTTATCGAGGAGGCCTCTTGGGTGGAACAAACACACCCCAGGGGAATCAAAACAAGAATATATCCCTAGCTAATACAAGAGGACATGATAAAGAGTCCCATACTCGAAAAGGGAAAAACATGAGTATGCCACAAATACTGAAAAACACTCTTAAAAGAGTTGTATCAAGCCTTCCTCAATAATTTCTCCTTCCCAGAGGTTTGAGAAGGAGAGAAGACCAGCCTTCATATCAAGTGCTTCATTGGATAAGTGGTATGCACTCATATTGTGCTCCCTGTAGACATGCCTAAATCCAAGGGATAAGAATTCCTATTTGATAGACAAGACCCACGAGACCCACACACAATACCCACAAGAAAATACCCACAAGACCGATGTCTACAATCAAGGTGGGGAAACAACCATTTTACCCACAAGACAAAGGGTAAAATTTTTATCTTCTCTCTCAAGGTATAGTCCATATGTGTTCTGTACAATAATTCTAAGTTTTATCATCATCATATAAGGAAGTTCATTTCTTTCAACTTAACACTCCCGGAGGTCCCTGTGTTAAAGTTGAAGCATCCAAGGACAATCAATAACAGCAGTAGTAATAAATTAATGAACAAGTTAAAATAGCATACGTAAAGGAAAAAACAATGTGGTAACATATATAACATAATTTTCATTTCTTTCAACTTAACACTCCCAGAGGTCCCTGTGTTAAAGTTGAAGCATCCAAGGACAATCAATAACAGCAGTAGTAATAAATTAATGAACAAGTTAAAATAGCATACGTAAAGGAAAAAACAATGTGGTAACATATATAACATAATTTTCATTTCTTTCAACTTAACACTCCTAAAGGTCCCTGTGTTAAAGTTGAAGCATCCAAGGACAATCAATAACAGTAGTAATAAATTAACGAACAAGTTAAACTAGCATACATAAAGGAGAAAGGAACGTGGTAACATATATAGCATAATTTTCATTTCTTTCAACTTAACACTCCCAAAGGTCCTTGTTTTAATGTTGAAGCATCCAAGGACAGTAAATAACAACAATAGTAATACCAAAAACACATAGGTATAGCTTTGACAATGCAAGATAAAGTAAAAACATAATTTTCATTTCTTTCAGATTAACACTCCCAAAGGTCCCTGTGTTAATGTTGAAGCATCAAAGGACAGTAAATAACAACAATAGTAATACCAGAAACACATAGGTACAGCTGTGACAATGCAAGATAAAGTAAAAACATAATTTTCATTTCTTTCAACTTAACACTCCCAAAGGTCCCTGTGTTAATGTCGAAGCATCCAAGGACAGTAAATAATAGCAATAGTAATACCAGAAACACATAGCTACAACTGTGACAATGCAAGATAAAGTGAAAACATAATTTTCATTTATTTCAACTTAACACTCCCAAAGGTCCCTGTGTTAATGTTAAAGCATCCAAGGACATTAAATAATAGTAACAGTAATACCAGAAACACATAGGTACAGCTGTGACAATACAAGATAAAGTAAAAACATAATTTTCATTTCTTTCAACTTAACACTCCCAAAGGTCCATGTTTTAAAGTTGAAGCATCCAAGGGAAATCAATAACAACAGTAGTAATAAATTAACGAACAAGTTAAACTAGCATTCGTAAAGGAGGAAACAACGTGGTAACATATATAAAATAATTTTCATTTATTTCAATTTAACACTCCCAAAGGTCCCTGTGTTAAAGTTGAAGCATCCAATGACAATTAATAACAACAGTACATGCAATATAATTATAAATGTGCAAAAGGAAAAAGGAATTGTTATCACATACACATTGATTCAACACTTTGGTAAGAATTTTAGTTTTAAAAAATATCTATGCTATGTATAACACTCCGCAAAACAGAAGTGAAGCAACTATGAAACACTTCTAGTGACTGCAATACAACATATCTATCAGATAATACCAATAAAGTATTCACTTTCAAACCAGCATATAAAATAAGGATGAGAAATGGAATTACCCAACATCGTTCAACAACCTTGTATAAGAAAACCAATAGAATTATATTGCCTAGACAAGGGGTGCTACTACAGAAAGAGGCCATTACTAGTCAATACTCTCAACAACATGAACTTTAAGAACATCAATATTTGGGACAAGAACATTAAAAATCATCTAGTTTGATGACTTTTCCAAATACTTCTTTGGCCACCAAATGGAACTCCTTTCCTTCTCCTTCAAATAGAGACATCCATCTATTTTATCTTCATACAGAAGTGGGATGTTACTTGTGACATAATGACACTGAAATTTGCATATTCAAGACGAAATACCACTCCATGGATCACAGAAAGTGAATGAATTCGTCCAATGTCGACAATATCACCATCATATGGATCCAATATTTTAACAGTTTCACCTTCCTAGAGTACTTCATGCCCCCCTGGAATTATTGAGCGCTGTAAAAAACAAAACAATATACCAATTAAAACATATTCTAAGATATAGGGATTCATTCCTTCTAGTATACCAATTGATTTAGTACATACCTTTGCATGTTCATGGCCATCTTTTGGGTCTTTCAATAGTGTTGCACCACCCATAATTACGGTTTTTTCCTATGATTGACAGACATTTACATTAAAAAAATAGGCTTCATGAGTGAAGTGAAATGGATAAATAACATCCATAGATTAAAATATCAACTGAATAAATGGTTGGAAGGGAATGATAATTAGCTTACCTCATTTGAATCAATAGTATTTCCCTTATTTAAATTGAATGCAACAACAAGAGGTTCAATGGAGGAGGCTATGGTCGACATCTTCTCTGACAACCTAATTATACAACGATTTATTGCAATGTTATAATCCTCACTAATGTTTTCAACAGTAGATGGGACTCTTGTTTGGCTTCTCTCAACTTCAACAGATGGCAAGGACCTCTCTTTTTTATAATTTTCTCAGTCTGCCATATATTGAGTCATTTCACTCAAATTGGGTTCTCTATTAGTTCCTTCAACCTGCAAATCATTGTCAACACACAATGTATTGGAAATATAAACAAATCAAAAAGGCAGAACACAATGTACACTAATCAGCAAAAATACCATATGCTTACACATGTGTTGTTTGGCTCTCAACCCTCCCCAACCCAAAAAATATCGATCCTTCACAATATTTCTTCCTTTCTTCCCTGTTGCACTCTTTTCCAGAAAGTCTTCATCATGCATACTTTCCTTCAAATCTTCCCATTGTTTGGGAGTCAAGCTGCTTTCCCTATCTTTTCCATCCAAGATTGATTTTCTGCATTTATGCCTAAAATTATTCATCAAAACTCTCATTCTATACTTGTAATATTTAACATAAATCCTACCACTAACCGTCTCAAAAAAAATTTCCATTTGTTGGATCACTAGATCAACATTTCTTGGATCTTGATCTGTAAAGGTGGATTTGGTAACATCCAAATAAGACCTTATTCTTGTGCCCAACTCTGAGGACCACCTTGAAGCATTTGGTCCAGTAGGCTTGCCATCTATTACCTCGACCACATAAGCCTTCTTCCCCTCTAATTTTCTTTCTTTTGCTTCCATTTGTGTGCTCCTATACAAGCCTTGAATAATTCTGCGTCTTCTAATGAAAGGTGATGGATCTTTAGAACTAGTTTTGGGCGTTGAAAAAACACTCATATTTGTGGATATAGCAGTTTCATTTCCTAGCACGTTCCTTTGACGAGATGTAATTGGTGTTTTTTCTAAGGAAGAAGGCTTAATTGGTTCCTCATAATTGGAGACAATAGTTTTGGCAATAGGTAGCTCACAAATCCCCTCAACAATTCTATTACTAGTTAGATCAAGAATCTCCTCAACCTGTGTGGCACTTGCTAGGTCACCAATCCCCTCAGATGAGACTTCAAATCTTTGCTTTAATTTTAAAAAAAGATCTCGCAATCCTAATTCTCCAGAAGATGCCACTTTTTCACACAGATATTGGACATTATCATCTAATATATGAGGAATTTGATCATGATTATCATTAACTTCATCGTCATGTATTGGTCTACCAAGGCGTTTGCTTCTACGAGATGGAAGTGATTTTTATTTTCTTGCATTTTGTTTCTGGTGATCATTTTTGGTAGAATCCAACATTCCCTTATAAGGAAAAAAATTACCAATTAGAATCAAAAGCATATATGGCCTACATCATGAAATAGATTATATAAAACTTTCATCAAATATGCATAGAAGTGAAAAGGTACAAGGAGTAACTACTTACTTATTTCCAAAACCAAGGGATGACAAATACTCTTAATTTCTTGTGATGTGGTCTTTACGAGCACGCTTGTATTCTGTCACATTTTCATCTTTGTTGGGGTCACTTTTACGTTTCAACCCCTTATTCTTCATAGCCTATATGTCCAAAATATCTCTTAAAAAAATCATTAGTGCATGTGCAAACAACAACTATAAAATATCTAAATTCAAATGCTCATGACAACAACAAACACTAACGAGAGCCCATTGGAATCATAGTACTGAAAATAAGTAGAACATGACAATAATAAACCATGTATATTGTCTATGTAGAGATGAACAAAAACAAAAATGAAAATCTTGCATATCAAATATCAGTAAGGATAAAGTCCATACAAAGTTTAGTAAAACCATTAGCACATATGCAAACAATGACTATAAAATATCTAAATTCAAATTCTCATGACAGTATAAAACATTAACTAGAGCCCATTGGAATCACAGTACTAAAAAGAAGTAGAACATGACAATAATAAACCATGTATAGCGTGTATGTAGATATTAACAAAAACAAAAATGAAAAGTTTGCATATCAAATATCATTAAGCATACATTCCATACAAAGTTCAGTAAAACCATTAGTGCATGTGCAAACAACGACTATAAAATATATAAATTCAAATGGTCATGACAGCAGCAAACACTAACTGGAGCCCATTGGAATCACAGTACTAAAAATAACTAGAACATGGAAATAATAACCCACATATATCGTGTATGTAGATATGAACAAACAAAAAAAATGAAAATGTTGCGTATCAAATATCATTAAGGATGAATTCCATACAAAGTTTAGTAAAACCCTTTGGCTACCTAATACCAATGGCCAAAACAATAAAATCCATTTACATAGGGAAAGTTTATTCCATAAAGTCATGGGGCAAATCATCATCATTATCATTTGCATTGTCATCAAGATCACAATCCTGATCACTTGTGTAAGCATCTACTTCATCTTCTTCACCATCCTCATACAATAGATTTTCCTGACCATGCATTACATTCTCTATCTCAAGCTCTTCATTGGGAAGAAAAGTTTCCTCTTCAAATACTCTATAGACATCTTCAGCTTCTTCTTCCAAATTTTCTTGTAAACTATTACACTACCCATCGACAATCATATCAACACATTGCATAAATTTCCTTTTCGAACGAGGCTTCATTTGAATGACATATGACTATCCTGGGCTTGCTATACCATCAATTAGAAATGATTGGTTAATTTGAAGAGGGGAAACATACGGCTCATCGGTCTTTGATAAGTTTTGACGTGTATTTGCACATAAAAATCCATACTCATCATGTTGTATTGCAAATGGTTTGATCCATTTACAATTTAATAATATAGGACTAGTTTCACCATAATCAACTTTAATAATTTCTTGTATGAATCCAACATAGAAATTCTTACCAGTGTCATGATGAAATTCAGCACTAACAACACAATTACAATTTACCTTTCCTGTGTCCTTTTCTTCCACTTTTAAATGACTACCATAGGCCCACATCCCACTAAAACAGTAAGCATATATATGTGGAGGTCGTGAAAGATCCATTTCCTCAATCGTCAGATCTTGACCTTATTGTTGTGCATAATTTATTGAATCAAAAATCCAATCATCAAATTTTGGAAAATTCAGACCACCTCCAATATTAGATTCTTGAAGTCTACGCTTTCGAGATGGCTGCATCCCTGTTTGAATCTCTTCTTTGTATTTTCTGCATAGAATATGAACAAACATGATAGCAAGAATGAAAATAATTTTTCTATTATATGAAATTAAATAGAAAAATTATCATGTAAAATAAATTTTACCTGCACCACTTATCAAATGTGGATGTGTTTTGAAGAACATAGGCATGTATCGAAGTTCTTTCTTCATTTGATAGCTTGAAGCGATGTCCATTTCCTTCTAATACTTCACCTGCAACTCTTTCATCTTCATCATCATCCCATACACGCCGATTGACACTTCTAAAATCCTTCATATATTCTGTGTAAAAACCTATGGCCTCTTGCATTAAATATCCCTCACACATGCTACCTTCTGGTTTTGCCTTATTACGAACAAAAATTTTCAGAAGCTTCATATATCGTTCTATAGGATACATCCATATCATTCTTATTGGGCCACAATTCTCTAGTTCATTTTCTAGATGTATAAGAATATGCATAGAAATATTGAATATTATTGGTGGAAATTCTCGTTCCAATAAGCAAAGGACCTCAACAACCTCTTCCCTCAAATTATCAAAGTTTGAAGGATCTAGCACATGCAAACTCATTCTCTTCAATATTAGGCCTAACCTTATAATTGCCAATCTTGGCCGCTTTCCCAAACTTGATATGACCACAATAGGTAAATATCCTCGATTATGACATGATAGTCATGGGTCTTGAGGCCTCTTAAGCTATTATTGTCAATTTGGCTTCTAATATTACTACTTACATATCCAGTAGGAAAGCGAGTCTGAGACATCAACTTTAAGAACTGTGCACGTTGTCTGAGATAATATTTTTACACCACTATCATTAAGTGGATCATTTTTTCTACCACAAATTCCACCATCCTTAATAAACTGCATTCTTTTTACTCCATTCTCAATAATGTAATCACTTGTTATTGCCAATGGTGCTTCACGATTCTCTTCTTGACCATTGAAACGTGAGTTTTGTTGACGATATGGATGCTCCATTTTAAGTTAGGCATGATGTCCACAATAAATGCACTTACAAAACTACTTGAGTGTCTCACAAAATCCTTAAACATACAAGTCAGACATCCATGGTATCCATGAACATTTAGACTAGTCAATGTGCCATATGCAGGAAGATCATGTATCGTAAACAATAAAGAAGCTCTTAAAGTGAACTAGATATAATGGTCATCCCGTAAAATTTGAATTGCTTCAATTCCTTTCCACAATTCTTCTAGCTCATCAAATAATGGCTCTAAATACACATCAATTGTATCTGAATTCACACTTTTCTTTCTTGGTATAATTAATGGCAACATCAAGAAGAGTGGTTTGGTTGCTAACCATGGAGGCAAGTTATAATTTATTAGAAACATCATCCAAGTTGACCATTTACTACTTTTATCTGAGAATGGGTTCACACCATCTAGAGCTAAACCAAGCCTCATATTACGAGGATCTTGGGAAAAATCGGGCCATTTGTTGTCAAACTCCATCCACATCTTAGAATCTACCACAAATCATTGTTTTCCATCAATGCTCTTATTTTGGGCATGTCATTGCATCAACTTAGCAATGTCTCGACATCTATACATTCGAAGCAATCGTGGGATTAGTGGAAAGTGTCAAAGAACCTTTCTAGGAGCTGAGTTTGATTTCAACCCTAGTTTATACCTCCCTTCTTTACATTTAGGACATTCTGTCTCACTTGCATGATTTTTGCAAAATAATACGCAACCATTCACACATGTGTGGATGTTTTCATACCCTAATCCTAGCTTACTTATTTTTGTTTTACATTCTCTCCATTTTGTTAGCAATGTAGATTTAGGTGGTAACAACTCATGTAAAAATGCCAATAACTCATCAACACTCTCATTTGTCAAACCATGCACTGTTTGCAAGTTAAGGAGTACAAGAATTATTTTTAAATGACTGAACTTGCAAGTATCATACACAGGTTTTGAAGCATCCTCCATCAACTTCTTCCAATCATCCTTGAAGCCCTCATTCAAAATTCTATCAAATTAAATCCCTTCATCTAAGGTTCCAAAGTCTCCATCTTTGTTTGTTGCCTCTTTGTTTATGTTTGGCACCTCTACGTCTCTCATGCTATGCAAATGTAAACTATCTGGATAATAATTTTGACAGAAAGGGCTAATCCCGGTATGACCAAATTTTAGAATATGTTCATAAATCACTTGTATTTTTCTCATCTTCCCACCACAACAATCATTACATGGACATGCATATTTAAGCAAGCTCTTTGCATTGGCTATTCTCTCGTCGTATGCATGGTAGTCAGCAGTTGTCAAAATTGGTTGTTGACTCATCTTCAATTTCTTGCATTCAATTATAAAACCGATATGTTAACTCTAATTTTCCACTATTTTCATCTATCTTTTCTTTAATTGATATGCATCAAAACCAATACATAGAGAAAAAACACAAAGGATCAACATTAATCATAAATCATTTTCAAATTTCGATGCAGCCATAGGTCAGGAGCAGCCTTGAAGAAGACATTTAAGCAAGACAGTGGAAAATTTGTGAGCAGGCTAAGGTCTGAGTTTGGAGCTGACATTGGACTATGTATGGGGAAATCTTGAAATATGTCATAGTGAGCTAGAAAATTTTCTCAAATTTAGTAGTTATAGTGACTAGAATCTTCCATATAAAATTTCCTCAAATTTTGTTGCATGGGACATGTTGTCAATCTGTAGCACTACTAGCATAAGTAGCACTAATAGTTATACTAATAGGTAGCACTAATAAGTAGCATCATTGTTAATCTGTAGCACTACTAGTTCTAAGAATATATAGCATAAGTAGCGCTACTAGTTCTAATAAGGGGACCGGAAGTTAATGAACAAGTTGGGGGCCTGGTGTGGTTCCTCTAGTAAAGCTATGAAAGAGAGGTAGGGTTTTGGGGTTGTTTCATTCTCTAAGAGGTTCAGTAAGAGATAAAGCAATATATAATGGAAAAAATGAATTATAAATTGGGAAATTTATACTAAATTTTAAGCCTAAATGAGTAATATAGGAGTAAAGTATAAGTTCAGTGGAAGTGTAGTTCTAGTTATCCCTGTTTAGTAATACTTAGTGAAGTGTAGTAATGGTTATATAAGTTGAGTATCAGTAGCAGTATAGTATAAAAGATAGAATTTGTAAAGTATAATAAGTAAAATACCATCACCAACAACACTACGGTCTTTCTTATTATTATTGTTCCCCTTTGGCTTCACTACTATAAATTGTAGGTCACCTCAAAAGCCTTTCAAATCTATCTTAAGATGATTGATGTTAATAGAAATTATTTGAGATCCAATACTCATAAACCTTTTGATTTGATGCATGGAAAATCATAAACCAAAGTTTTGATAAACCATCATGCAATAACAACCCTAGAATCCATCATAAGCCATCATCAGCTTGAAGCCCTTTTTTGACAATTCTTCAAGCTGGAGTCATTGAAAGTTGCTGAGACAAGATGTGCCTCAAACTTCCTCCTGTTGCATCGCTTTGTATACGTGAAAGTTGCATTATTGTCTATGGTGAGTGAGATTTAGTATTTTTGGAGATAGTCAAATTCAGAGAGGAGTGCTGTGTAGACTGGTGATTGATGGGAAGTGGTGGATCAAGATTGACTTTTGCTGAAATTCACAACACCAACATTTGAGCTTCTTTGAAATGTAGACACTACAAGCCATTTTGGGGAGAGATTTATGATGGCAGGGATACCATGGATGAGAAATATATGGAAACCATTTGACAAGAGGGTTCCTGTGCTTTTATTTTTTGATGTAGATTTTGTAGAGGTTGTGTTGACAATCATTGATATTATCACATTGGTGCCATATTCTTCACATTTTTTTGAAGAATAGAAGTACAAGTAAGTAATTCACATTGACAATTCAAAAGGAAATAATCTAATACTAATACTCCCCATCAAAATGGAATTACAGAAAGGATAAACATGACAGTTCAAGAGGTTGTAAGAACAATGTTGTTGGAAGTGAAACTGGCAGAAGCCTTCTAGAGAGAAGCAGTAGCAGCTTTTATGTATACCTTTATTAGAGCCCAGTTAAGAGTAAATTGTGATAAGACTCTGTATGAGTTATGGACAGGAAGATCACCCTCAGTGAGACATTTCAAAATTTGGAAGTAAATGCTACATTAAAACAAATGATGATCACTTGGGAAAATTTCAAAACAAAATTGATGAAGGAATATTCTTTGGATATTCAACAAAAAGAAGGGATTACAAATTTTATAACAATTGACTAAAGAGGATGGTTGAAAGCATGTATGTTAGAGTGAATGAATAATTGTCACCAAATCTTGAAGAAGAAGAAGTTGACTATGATTCATCTGATGGAGAAGATGAAAATGAAACAGTAAAAATAGAAGAGGAACAAGAAAAAAAACAAGAAGAAAAACAAGATCCTTCTTCAACCTGTAAGAAATAATGGGCTCATAAGCCCTCCATCAAATCGGTAAGAAGAGACAATCCAAAATATTTTATCATGGGGAATATAGATGAAGGAATTCAAGTGAGACAAACATCAAGAAGAGATTTGGCCTTACTGTCCACAATTGAACCAAAAAATATCAATGAGGCATATGAAGATTTACATTGGAATAAAGCCATGTAGGAAGAAATTGAACAAATTGAAATAAGCGGTACTTGGGAATTAGTCTCATGCCCAAAGGACAATAATTTCATAGGAACTAAATGGATTTACATAAATAAAATGAATGAAGAAGGAGAAAAAGTAAGGAATAAGTCTATACTTGTCTGCAAAGGATATGCACAGGTTGAAGGAGTTGACTTCAATGAAACGTTTTCTCCTGTTTCTCAAATGGAGGCAATCAGAAAGTTCTTTTCTTACTCATGCTTCAAAAATTTCAAGGTATATTATTAGATGGATGTGAAATCCACTTTCTTGAAAATAGATTTACATGAAGAAGTATGCATTAAACAACCGGATGGTTTCAAGTTGCATGGAAAGGAGGACAATGTTTGGAGTCTAAAACAGGATCTTTATGGGTTAAAACAAGCCCCAAGGGCTTGGTATGAACTCTTAGATGAGTATCTCTTTCAACAAGGTTTCAAAAGATGCATTGCAAATAGAAATATCTATTTGAAAAAAGAGAAGAGTGGGATTCTAGTTATCATTGTTTGTGTAGACGATATCATTTTTTGTTGTAATGATGATAAGTTAAGTCGTGAGTTTGCTAATTTAATGGCACTATAATTCGAGATGTCTATATATGGCGATGAAAAATGTCATCTACAGAAACCCTAGGGATAGAAGAAGAGCATGATATTATATATATGTGTGTGTGTGTGTGTGGTAATGAAAAATGTCATCTACAGAAACCCTAGGGATAGAAGCAGAGGATGTTCAACTAGTGGACTATAGCGAGGGTCCCTTGGAGAAACAAAAGGTGTTTGAATAAAGGGGGTATAATTGCTCTAGGTAGGTCCCTTTTCATGAGCCAAGGGTTTATTCCCCTCTTCTTCAGAGGGTTATTTTAATATTTTGCACAAAACAAAATTTTGGATAAGAGATACAAAGTGACTCCCCACGTCAGATCTGCATAGAAACCTTGAGAATTTTGGAGTGGGAGTCAGTACAGAGGTATATTTTTGCATTGAATCAATTCAAATGATGAATCCTGATTGACGCAGCCATGATCAACATTGAATACTGTAATGGGGAAATAACAATTCCATGAAAAATGAAGGTCTACTATTTGTTAATGGCACACTTGAAGAGGCAAAGATGTTTTGCGAAATTTTACATCTTTACTGCACAGCATCAAGTACGAGATCAACCTGGAGAAATATTCTATCGATTTTAGCTACATCAGTGAGGACATGTCTAAAAGATTGATCCATCTATTCCAATTCAGATCTGTGGATCATGTAGGAAGGTCTAAAATACATAGATTTATATTAAAACCAAATGGTTATGGCATAAAATATTAGGGATGGTTGGCAAAAAAAATAGAAAGAAGAATCCACTTATGGTTTCATAGATGGTTGTCCAAGGGATGAAAGTTGATACTTGTCAAATCCATTTTAGAAGTAATCCCAATGTGTTGGTTCTTCCTAGCCCACATTCTTCAAGGTGGTTTGGAAAACATTAGAAATATTTGTTCTGATTTTCTTTGGAGAGGAAAATCTAACAATATTAGTTTCCATTAGCAATATGGAAACTGATCTCAAAACCAAAGAATGAGGGTGGTTGGGATCAGAAGCAGTTATTCACTTTTGGTCACATGCACTGACAGCTAAAAAAATTTAGAACTTGATGTCCAAGGAGGGTCTATGGAAGAGAATTTAGGTTCAGAAGTACTTGGAACCTAAAATTCCTAGATTGGATCCACAACCCTGTCGAGATTCAAAAATATGCTTCAAATAATTGGAAATCCTTGAGCACTGGCCTTTCCAATCATTAGCACTCACCTGCTTTGGAAGGTCTAGGATGGGTCACATGTGAAGGCAGGTTTGGATGCAATAATGGGATAGAACAACAATATATTCTCCCATAAGCAATAGTTCACTACATGTATCAACAAGGTATATATACTTTGAATCAGCTGGCAGATGAAGGTCAATTCAAAATATGGCATCAAGGGTGGTTAAGTGCTGAACAATTTAGGTCTGGAGGAAATGTATGTTGACATCTAGTATAGTTTATCACTGAGCTAAAGCAGGGTCATATTATATTGCATGAAGAGTATGATAAATAATTATAGAATAAGCACAATGACAGTCAATACTCTCTTAAGCTAGGTTATTAGGTAATAGGTGATGATGGCCATAGAGGATCAAGCTGTGGTCTAATGGTATTCACTGATCTGGAAGATTTGAGCCCCTAAAAAACCTAAGGTATTCGTGTGGCTCAATCTTCTGCAAAAGGTTCCAACATGGGATTATTTGCAAGAGAAACAAAAATATCATGCAAGTCTATACTATTTGTGCAAAATGGAGAGGAAAGATGTTACTCATCTATTTACTTCTTTTGCTATTATGTTCAATGTTATAAGGATGTCTACAACTAAATTGACACAATAATGCCCCAATCTAAGGAATTTCAAGCTATTCACTATATCTCAATTTGGAGAATTTGGTCGATGTGGAACTTTAGTCAATTTGAAGGAAGACTTCCTCCCCCTTTTCAGGTATCATCCCATATTATTGTTACTGTCCAGTTCTATTATTCACAAGGAAATCCATCTAAGCCATAGATAATTGGGAAGATGACTGTGGACAAGACATTTACTTGGGCCTTTTTCGATGGAGCATGCTGAAGGGATGATAATATGTCGTATTGGAGGCATCCTCTTCCTACAGAAACAACACTATTTTCATAATTTCTAATGTAAGTTAGGCTACTAAAAACTGAGCTGAGCTTCTTACACCTTGATCTCTGTTTAGACTATCCCATCATATGAAAATTACAGATCTTCAGGTATTCAGGGATTCTTTCGTCATCAAGTGGATGACCAATGATCAAAACATCAATGACATCTTTCACCTGAAACTTATAGAACATGTCAAAGCTATATCTCTGCAGTTCACAAAAATATCTTACCTACACATATGTAGGGAAATTGGCCACAACTGCAGACAAATTCTCTGGTGAGGGGCTGGATAGGGAGCCTGGAATACTTCACATTCAAAAAGTTGTGGTGCATGCCAAAGGGATGATAATATGTCGTATTGGAGGCATCCTCTTCCTGCAAAAACAACACTATTTTCATTTAATTGCCAATGCAGGTTAGGGTACTAAAAACTGAGCTGAGCTTCTTGCACCCCGAGCTCTGTTTAGACTGGCCCATCATCTGAAAATTACAGATCTTTAGGTATTCAGGGATTCTTTAGTCATCAAGTGGATGACCAATGATCAAAACATCAATGACATCTCTCACCTGACACTTTCAGAACATGTTAAAGCTATATCTCTACAGTTCACAAAAATATCTTACCTACACATATGTAGGGAAATTGACCACAACTGCAGACAAACTCTCTGGTGAGGAGCTGGATCGGGAACCTGGAATACTTCACATTCAAGAAGTTCTGGAGGGTACCTCTATAATCAACACTTTGTACATGTAATAACATATCACATCTTATTTCTTGCTAAATTGATGATGATGGTTTTCTGTAGTGAACAACCAGATACTAAAGGTTTTTTTTATCTTGGAAGACTCTATATTCATGACTGCTATGTTTAAGAAACAAACCAGGCATTTTAGTACCAATGTGTACTTAATTTTTGCTAGATGCTCTAAGACTTGTGAATAAGTGTTGAGGATAATCAGATGATCACCTTACATGTAATTTTTTTATTTTACTTTTGTCCTGGGCATATTTTGTAACCTGGACATTATGTTACAGTGCAATATGCACCTAAATAATGTAATTTTCTTTCTACTTTAAAGAAAAATACAGTTATTTTTCTTTGGAAGAATATATATATATATATATCAACAAATGGCTAGAACAAACAAAAATCTGAAAACAAAAAAAATCCATATACATGATATAATATAGGTAAACAACTGCAGGCAAACTCTCTGAGGAGGGCACTTTGGACATGCAATTTTATCACATCTTATTTCCTGTAAATTGATGATGGTTTTTTTATAGTGGACAGCCAGATACTGAAAGTTTTTTAACTTGAAAACTATATATCACTGCTGTTGTGTTTTAGACTATAACAATCATGATATCATTAGAAATTAAGGTCTTATACAAAGTTACAAGTAAATAAGTTTGGTGGAAAGAGTTCTATGCATTTTCTAGAAAGGGGCGGCTTGCAATATACCTTGAAATTGTTTAATACCTCCATTCTCATATGTTTTCCACAGTCTAAACATAGGCTTCTGCCCTGCTTGCCCCTTTACTAGCCTCATAGTTTAGCAACAAATGAAAAGAAGAGTTGTTAGTACAAGTTTTTTCTGAATCAGATAGGAGAGTGACTTTTCTAAATTCTTGTTTGGTTTAGATACCCTTCTATAACAACAAAGTATATTTAGAAATCTTGTCTGCCATCGAGTTGAAATCTTGGTAAATGTGTCGAAAAAGGATTATTATTATGGTTTCAAAACATTTTTTGACCTCTTGAACTTGGTTCTTACATGCCCAGATTCTCGATGTTGGACAAATGATTAGCCCAATCTATGATAAACTTTGAATCTCCATAACCTTGAAATTGTTTAATTCCTCCATTGTTAGCTATTTTCCACAGTCTGAATGTAGACTTCTGCCCTGCTTGCCCCTTTACTAGCCTGATAGTGTAGCAAGAAATGAAAAAGAAGAGTTGAGAAAAATAAAGCACCAGCTCCACAAATACTCAATACTCCTTTTCATGCTCTCTTGAAAAGACCTAGGCTTTTATTTATCAATATAATGCATTAGTGAACAGCTAGAAGGTTTTTCTTTTAGAATCCTTTTTCAGTCCATTACCTCTCTAATCCTGTGTGCTACCTGGGCAACTGTGAAGACCTGTTCCAGGAAGATCATCAACCATTCTCCTATATAGTTACTTAAACCATGGCTTCACGACTTTTGTGGGCCAAACCCCATTCAATTTGACCACTTGAGTCACCCTAGATATTACTTCTAACTCTAAGGGTTTTAAACTTCCTTTTGTCCCATTTTTAGCAAACCCTAATGTATGTTTTTGGATGACCTAGGTAAACCCCTTGATTTAAGTGTCCCTTCCTAGATCTAGGGAACTTTAGCCTAATTTTAGGAGTGTTTGAGTCCAAGGTAATTTACCGAGTATATGTGCTCCACTAAATTAGGTCATAACTTACCACTAATGTATATATTTAGCAACTAGAACCCGAGATGATCCTTTTACGATTGTGCATGTGCATGATATCAGTTCCATTTACCTCTTTCAGTTAGAATTATTCGTTAGGAATTCTTAAGTTAGTTTACCTCAAAATTTGGGAGTGTGTATGCCTAACTAAGGGTGTTTGTCTCTATTTAATCCTAACCAACACCTCATTCACTGCATGAGCAATTCGAATTGCCTCCTTGACCTATTATAATTGCTTTTCCTGCATATTACATCTCCATCATTCTTTCAAGACTAATGTAATACAACATTCTTTCTTTCTATTTGGTCCATCTCTTTTGTGTAATGATTAATGCTAATACATTTATTTTTTTATTATTGATCTCTTTCACTATATACCTCTCTTTTTTTATTATCTATATCCATATTCTCAAATTTTACATGGTATTAGAGCTGCAGGGGTGCTATACTAGTAAGTATTATAGTGTTTGTTTTTAGGGATGAAGCTATTGCAATTTAAAGAATCTCATTTCAACCATCACAGATCTCATTTATTGTAATGGAACTATATTCCCAAAAAATTATAATCCCATTAAACTATTATGAATGGAAATCAAGAGTATAGATACTCTTGAGGATGAAATGGATCTACCATATCATAATGGACACCGAGGTAGAACCAAATTCAATTGTTGAAAAATATAAATACTTGAATAGAATGGATGAAACATTTAGGTTACTTTTCTATTCTATTTCTTGAGATGTACTCTATCAAATTTCAAACAAGAATATTCCAAATGATGTACCATACTGTCCACCCTCTTAAAAACATAAGATGAAATGATAATTGATGGGACATCAATTAGAGGTGGAACTAATGAAGTTGGCACCAATTGATTTTGACTCTTTTCAAGAATTTTTCACCAAGATCAAATTAGTTATCGTGCATGTCAATATGTGTAATATAAATAGGAATGGCACACAAATGGTTCTCTCTATTCTCTCCAAATTGGGTCCTGATTATAGTATCTTTGTGTTTTCTTTTCATTGTACTATATTCGCTCTTGGAGCCTCCTTCACATTGCCTACATTAGATGTATTTTTTTCCTCTCTTATTCAAGAGAAATATAAGATATCACAAATGGGACTTCAAAATTCCTTAAAGGAGCATGCACTTACAAGAAGTGAGGAGAACATGGGTGCAAGTAAGAAAAATCCCCCATACAAGGGAAAAATGGATAAAAGAACAAGGGTTTTTTCATGAAGACTTCAACTCCAATGATGAAATTACCAAATAAGAGCATACATGGTGTCCTTTATACAATAAAGGACCACATAAAGAAGATTTTTACATGTATAAAACATTTTTTTGAATAAAAGGAAGATCTGGAGTGTAACAAACAAGTTGCCACACTAAAAAAAATTGGTCATTGCATGTACGCACTTTCAAAAAAAATTACTCCATACATTCTTGACTCAAAAGCTTCACAAAATATGGCCTAAAACGATGTAGATATGGAAAATGTGGCTATGGAGGAAGACACATTCCAATAGAGACGTGGAGATATGGAAAATGAAGAAACGACTCCAATGTTCAAGGAAGAGGATCAGCTGGAAGCCCATAGTGGGAAAGATTTTCACTAAAACATTAAGATCATGCACATATAGAGGGTATTCGACATAGAAAACGCTAACAGAACTGGCATGTAGAAAATTCCCTTGAGTTATAGTTATCCAATATAATGGGAACCCGTAGGGTATCGTTCAATATAGACAGGCTGTGGGCATAATCCACAAGAGGGCTAGTGCAAAAGCAACAACATGGAAAAACATTGGCACAGCTATGACCGCACAACACATGGGTTTTTATCCAAAATTCACTAAAAATGTATCAATTCATAGTAAATCGATAAACTTACCAATGATTTTGTAAGCAAAGAAGGTGGTGTTGACGCCAGAGGTGCAGAATTCATGGCCCGCCTCTTCAAAAGTCTCCAGGTTCTCTCCAATGCTACTTTATCCATGGCAGTTATGGCAATTAAATAGAGAAATTGTAAACTCTCAATAGTGGTTAATATCGATCCCAAACTCCTCAACGGTTATGACCAATATCCATATTCAAAACCTACCAAACCCTCCAATGTTTGGCGCCAACGGTTAGGCTATTTGACAAGAATTAGCAGGTTGAGTAGCAATCGAAATTGTCGGAATTGAAGGATGGTGGTTAAGGAAAATCGGCCATCAGCCATGAATGTCGTTGTCGAATTCCATTGCCATAGAGGTTGGCTCACTCTTTGGTAAACTAGTTGGGTCGACCTACCCATGAAAGTAAATTTTTTGTGTTTCTTCATATATATATATATATATATATATATATTATTTTATTTGGAAAATAGTTTTTTTTCATTTGTATATATATATATATATATATATATTTTATTTTATTTTTCATAAATATGTTTATTGGTTTGGTTTGTTTTATTTTTATTATTTATTTATATAAGTTACATAGATTTGTTTTGTTTTTTTTTAATTATTTTATTATATAAAAAAAAATGGTTTTTTTTATATTTTTTGTTTTATTGTGTGGACTAGGTTAAACGAACAATGAATCAGGTAAGTAGTAATGTATGGTAGAGAGGTGGGATGTGGGACTAGGTAAAGACTATGGGGCAGGTAGTAATCCTATGTGTATGGTAGGCTTGTTGTAATGGTTGGTATTCTAGTAGTATGGTATACTGGGTAAAGCCAATTGGTATGGGGTAGACTGCCCGGCCAATTATTATAATCTACTAGCCCATTCCTAGTTGGGTGTAAGCCACGCATATCAAATCTATATTCTAATTCTATTTAATTGGAGGTTTCTTTCACTCTTGCCATGTAATATTGTACAGTACTGCCCCAATGAGTTCCCTCAACATCTGTAGTCCCCGGCCTCTAGTTGTACTCCCCAATGCCTCTAGTTTAATGGTTCACTCCGAGTAATCAATCTACTAGCACCATCTTGGTAAAGAGACTAGATATTCCTCATAGCATAAATTCTTTTCTATCATGAACCAAATGGCTCTTGGCTGCCCTACCTTCTGAATCTACCCGTCAAGGAATGTCATTTGAAAGAGAAACCAGGAAACAAGGAAAAATGGGACCTATATTAACTGACTGATTATCTCCTTCTCAAAGAAAGTAATATATAAGGAAAGAGGTCGAACAATAAAAAATGGTAAGGAAAGTTACCAGTATAAATAATATGTATAAAGGCAAGTTCCCCATTTGAAATAGGCACCCGGAGATAAAACTTATCATGGCACCAAGGTTTGTAAGAATCACCCTCAATAAAAATATTCTAATGAATATTTCCTTTCATAAGAAGGCATCGAATCCTGTATCAACTCTGGGATCGACTGCATGGAGTAGCATAATGAGAATCGGCATCGACTCTTTACGCATACTTGGATTGATTAACAGCATCGCCACCTGATCACGTCGACTTATACATGAAGTACAAACATCGAGTGTATCAACTCTTGGGATCGATAAACACTTGTGAGCATTGTTGAAGAATGGATGTAGGTTTCCGGATATAACACAAATCATAAATGACACCCTCTAACATTATGCAATATACACCCACCATATCCATATTACTTGCAATTAAAATTTGGGTTTAGAAACCACTTTCATTAAAGTTCAACCTCTAGAAAACTTAAGAAAATATTAACAGTGACTTATAGAAATAGATAAACATAAAAAATACGTCATTAATTTTTTACCAAAATTAAAACATCACTTCCTCTCACATATGGAAAATTAGTATGCATTTAGGAGGTACTCACACCTCTCACACCTGGCAAATTAGTACTAGCTCTTTCTTTGACAATTGGGTTATGCTCCAAAGCACTACAGACCTCTCTTCTCCCAAAGTTGTAATGTTGCTTACCAAGGTTACTCTAGATCATTTACCAAGGATAAATGATGCAGGGGAATCACTCTTAAATTGCAATATGGCTATTCAAAAATTAAGATTCTAAATTTTACAAAAGGGAGTGGGTTTCCCTTAATTGAATCTCCATATGTTTAGGTTAGTGGTAATCAATTTAGTGAACTAGTTATAGAAAGAATCGAGTTAGCTTTGTTGTCAATGGAAGAGTTAAGTTAGAAATAGGATACAATGCAGTTGAATTCACTTAGGATATCTTGTGAAGCTATCAGATTGTTAGAAAAAATTTAGGAATTAACTTTCTAATTCTATATTTAGTTTCCTTCTCCTTTTGTATATATTTTGAATTAGTTTGTTAAAAGGTTGGATTCTCTGAGTAATGGAAAGCTTATTTTTGTATGAGATTGTTGTAATCCCCAAAGTTAATCAATGAGTCTTACAATTCCTAGGGGCTGCTCATGAATCTTACAAATATAACAATATTAAGCAGATTACATAGTTTTAGTATTTGGGAAAGCATTATACTTTACTACAAAAAAGGAGGTGCAGCAGTAGGTAAATACTTGCACAACTCCTCTCGTAAGTGTTTCTAGAAGGGGTCTTGTAGGGAAAATAAAGAGTCCAGGTCCCTCCCTTGAACCTTGAAGCGAGGAAATTCTTAGATATTATAACCTTCAATCTGAAATCCTATACACAACATTTTTGGTCTACCAACCCTTGGAATTGCTAGTTCCTGAGTTTTATCTGTAAACATAGCAATATTATTATGAACCTGGGTAGGTCTGAACTATCTTCAGGGCTGCAACTTGTGAAAATCACGGGATATCCAATAATACATTTGATCCTTATGGCCTATTCTAGTGCATCTGCAGGTGTAGCAATCCTCTGTTACTGTAAGGGAATTATGATCTAGCCATTTCATCTCCACGACATCCATAACAAAGAAAAAAACCATGAATAAAAGAAAAACACAATAGATAATCAAGAAAAACATAGAACAAACCTGAAGGTCTAAACATTGATGCCATTCTGAAGGTAGTGGAGACCCAACGTGAAGCTCAATACCAGTTTTTGACAGTTTCAATTTATGTCCACTGACACCAATCTCATCACCATGTTTAGAGTTGCCAGAATTCCAACTCCATTTACTCTTCTTAGATGTGTCTTCAAGCATCTTCTTAGATTCAGACAAATTGCTTGTAAATCTAGTCCTCTTAGCCTAAGTATTCAACACAGTAGGGTAGGGTTGTGATTCATATAATGGGGCAAGGGTTTCATTTCGGTGACAATGACCCTGGCCTTAGCCTATTCTTTCCCTGCTTTGTAAATTCTATGATCCATTCTCAGTATCAGCTCCGCTTGTCTGCACTTATGTCATTTCCCTCAATAAAACAAAAACCAAATGAAGCTTCACTTCATTGCATAAAAACCCTCGGTCTGCAATAGGGCATCCACCGTTATCTCAGGTATATCTTTCTAGTCTGTGGAAGTGTTAGGCACTCTATAGCAGTTTACTAGGGGATCATTTGCCATACGTAGCAGTGTGGATTCCAGTTGGTCCTATAGGAAAAGAACCCCTCCCTTTTCTATATAATTTAGGGATGGGCACATCATATCGTATCCTTCTTTCCAATACACAGGTGCAACATATCCATAGCCAGATGGTGTCTAAAGCAATAAAACAAGGATGTCTGAAGGAAAGGCATACAGATGGAATTAGATGTACTCACAGAGCTTATCATTGACGGGAGACGCTACTCGCAGCAGCGAGTGTGGATGCAATCCATGTCCAAGAAAAAGCGTACCTAATACTTCTTTATTTTGTTTGCTTTTGGATTAAGCCTAGTAATCAAACCCGAGGTCACCATGACTCCATGTAAATCATATGTTATAATACTATATTTAAAACATATGGTATAATATGGTATAATGTGGAGCCTAAACCATAAGCGCCAATGTTTAAAACATATCACAAAGGCATATGTTTATATCCATTAAAACCATACCAATATAATGTGGATTGTTATATTATTATATGCCACATCATAAATCTTAACCATATCTTTATCCAAGGTCATGCCACGAAGATAATGTATGCAAGCGGTAATGTCAAACTTTATGTGTTATAACCATATAACATAAAAAAATGACATAGTTTGAACTATGGAATAACGTGGTAAGGTTTAAATATATGTTATGTTGTTATAGACATAATTGTGTTTGGTTAGTTTTATTTATATTACTAAAAATGATTTTAAGTATTTTTTTAAGTAATATTAATAATATATAGAAATATTAAACAATGTTAATTTTAACTTTTGATTATTTTTATTTTTTATTTTTTAAGGTATTTGGTTTTATAAAGAAAAATTGACTAGTGAACAAAAAAAAAATTCAAAGATATGCCTCTAATAATTTACATAAACCTCCTAAATGTTCTCCATGCCAAGATATCTTATTGAATATACCCCAAGTCAACACCTTGTTATATAGTTATATCCACTGCAACAATTTTGTTTTTAGAGGAGTAGTGGTTTTCCACAAAGGAATACACCACTTACTCTACTTCTTAATCCTCATTCAAGAACATGGCCTTGTATTGAAGGCTTGTAGCATAATCTCTAGTATGTTTCCATGACTAGACCAAGTTATCTTCCTCCTTTTAGTAAATGAAACTCAATTTCAACTTGTCAATAAAAGTATTTCATTTTTTAGCTTCATGTCCATCTAAACCCAACAAACCATCTTCAATATATCACCCATCTTTCCACAAATGAGCTATGTTTGAGGCTACAAAATAAGAAAAATATGCATTATGTGCATGTTATTATTCAATGGTTTATGGCTGAATATATATATATATATATATTCCTTGTATATAAGCTCATATCAACCTAACTAAAATTATGAGTCCTATCTATTAAAAATAACTCCACTAGTTGAACAAAAATTGGGTCACACTTCCATTAAACGTAAGGTGTTTGACATATATTATCTATAAAGCATAATAAGTACATCACATAATAATACAAAATCAATCCCAAAGTGTGCAAAAGAAATTAATAATACTAAGGGTCTCTACATACAATGCTTGTTCATTTTCCTTGTTCCCTCCGGACATAGCATCAAAAATTAAAAAAAAGACAAATGGGGAGAAAATGGACGTACGACCATAAATAAATATCATAGAAGGAATCATATCCAACCCCCTAATCCCAAATCCCCTAACCACAGAACCCTTAAACCTCCTAACCCTAAATTCCTTAAACCCTAACCCTATACCCCTAAGCCTTTAATCCACCTAAATGTAACCCCCTAACCCTAGCTAACACCCCTAACCCCTAAATCCCCTAACCGCTAATCTCATAATGTGACCATAGTGACAATCTATGTATTTTATGCACATATATACTAAGCAACTAGCATAAACAATTAACAACTAACATCTCCAGTAACTAACATAAACAATGAAATCTTATACTAATATATGTATTCAATGCACCTACCAAACTTGCATGGACAATTCATGATGCACCATAACACATCATTTAATGAAAAAGATGAAAATTGTAGTCAACATAAAAAGGAAAATGAATAGGAAAATAACAAGGACAATTTCATTCCAACGAGACAACCAGTTTTTCTTGATGAGGAAGCATAAGGGGAATTTCCTCTCATAGAATTCCCCCCTCTATTATAATGCATGGATTTCATTTTATAGACATTATGCGTCTATTAGTCTCAATACAAGAATATCATTTTCATTTGCATTAAAAATTTATTTAGTGTCAAACTCAACATTGCATGGCCTGATCCAAGCACTTACGAATCTTGAAAGGGTTATCTTTCGAGCTGAGAACAAGAACTCCATGTTATTGGTGGATCTTCGACATCACTCAACAACGATGAAGGGTTTCATTTTGTTCCTCCTTTAGCCAAACATATAGAGAATCAATGGATTTGGTTTTATAAATTAGGATTAATATAAAATTTAATTAATTTGTGCTTTATATAAATATAATAATTTGTGTTTTATATAAATATAATATTTTTTTAATGGTATTTTTTGTTATAGTAATATATATAATAAACTTGGATCGAGGATGTTAGTTGAGAAGAGTTGTGCACATCGTGAATTAGGTGGGTGGTGACGTCAGATGCAAAATTTAACTGGCCACTAATGCATAAAGGAGGTTTAACTTGATAGTGATAAGGAGAGGTGATCACTGCATTATACATATCATATTTTGTGAGGTCTGGCCTATAAGAGGTCAAGGAATCGAAATATTTACATGAAACTCCGAGATGGGTTCGGGACTCTACCTTTATCGCATATGGATCTGGGACTGGTTCTGGGTTAGCACCCCAATTTAATTATAATTGAGGCTTTGATTGGTTAAAATATTGCTCTAGGTGCTTCCACTAGTTCAATTATTATTGGATAAACTGCTACAATGTTTAAAAGAACTGAGCCTGGTGAAGCTACGCCGAATGGTGCAACTAGTTCGACGGTCACATATCATGATAGTTATATTGAAGTTAGAAAAGCACCTCAGTATGGGACTTGGAACTCTTAAATTGAAGGATCAACAAATATATATGATGCTTATAGTTATCGATATGGTACTGGTTATAGTACCTAATTTGTAATTGTAGGAACCTATTTTTTCTTTGGCACGCACTTGACGGTTTGCTTCAGTGGTGCAGTAGGGATAAAGATGGTCAAAAAAAATTCGTGCAATTGCTTTGTTGGATCTCTAAATATCGAGGTGCATGGCACCAATATTACTAATAGAAGGTAGACAATTTACTAAATTGGAATGCTTCATTGTCACAATTGCAATTTTCAACGACACAATTAAAAATGACTAATTCATATTCTTCTAGCTAGTCATTTTTTATGTCGTGACTAAATTAGTCATTTATGTTAGTCATTTTTAACTTTTTCACTTATTATCTAGTCATATTTGTTAACTGGTGACTAAATTAGTCATTAATTTTAGTCATTTATAGTTGGGTCAATCAAATATGCTCATATTTAGTAGTAAATCACTTGAAAAACCTGTGGTGACTAGAATTTTTAGTCACGTAGTAGCTAATTCCTCATTTTGTACTAGTGGTTATAGCCATGTATTTAGGCATGCAGGGGGGCATGAGGCTTCTTATACCCACTACCATTTGTGTTTCTACTTATGTTTGTGTTCTCCTTTCTAGGACATGCCATGGGTGGAGAAACCTAGAATCCCACTATCTTGTTTCTTCTTTTTCATTAGGCATTGTTAGGTATTTTGATATGTTTTGTTTTTTGTTTATCCTATTAATGTATACATTTTTATACTTTATAAAATATTTCACCAAGACTTCACAAGATTTTATAATTTAATAAAATATTTTCCAATACTTTACAAGGTTTTATAATTTAGTGAAAGATTCACTAAGATTTTACAAGGTTTTATAATTTAGTGAAAAAATGTCCAAGGTTTTACAAGATTATATAATTCAATGAGAGATTCTCCAAAAAAAATATATACATAATATAACATTGATAAAATAGCCTTCATATTTTCCTATATATCATGGGGATTCACTCATTTATTACACATAGAAATTTAGGGGGTTATTAAAATTTTACTTGTTGTTCCCCAAAACTAGGAGCCATCATCTCCCCCCAACTAAATCAATTGCATGTCCTTATGCAATCAGGTAGTGGGGCATGATTTATGTGTGGCTGCACCATCCTCTACTTCTCTGATATTCCAAGAAGAAAAAATTTGTTATTTCCCCTAATGGATGGAATCCTTTTTTCTTTTTTCCTCTCCCATTTTGCTTCCTCTTCGTCTTCACTCCAGTTCAGATTATTGTTCAATAGAAGGAGTGGAGGACTATACTTGAGACCAATCCATTGTAGTCCCATATTTTCCAAAGTAGAAATACATAAGGAGGATACTAATAATGTTTTCTCTAGGTTGGAGGGTGAATGGATCTTAAGGTTCCATAATCTAGAGGGAATGTATTTCTACCCAGTGGTATTATGTTGAATTATCATGTTCTTACCTTCTCCTGATACTTGTTCCTTAAATTGAGTCATGGAATTCAATTTCATATATTTCAATACTAGATCAAACTAAGAATCTTGTGTTAACAATTAGTGAGAGGTGAGGAGCATTTAAAGACTAGGAGCCTCTGCTGCAATCCACAACTATGAGTTCCTTTAATTTTTTTTTTATATTTTAAATCGACACTTCTCTATCTGCAATGACAACCCAAAGACGACACTGCAAAATTTCGACTGCTAGTCACACAAAAAGACGTTTATGGATGGAAGAGATTATATTTGATGTGTATTTGACATTAGTTTCTATGGCCTTGATTATTGAATTCACTCCTCAATGATCTCCATTTTTTGCTGAAAGTTGTAAATCCTTGGAATATATCATAATTGCTCATAATTTTCAAATATGGTGAAACCATGGTTAAATAAAGCCAATCACTATCGACCATGACCATATAATAGTCATCAATAATTAATTATGGTCAAACTTAGTCAAACATATTTTATAAAATATGGTTAACTATGCTCAAACTTAGTCAAAAATATTTTATCAAACATGGTTTAGCTTAGTTAACCAAAGTCATCCATAAAAACTATGGTTAACTAAATTCAATTATAGTCAACCATTGTTCACTAAAGTCTAACATTGTCAAACACACTAAATATTAATCTCCCATGTTGAAACCATAGTCATGTTTGGTTAACCATGTTCAAACCTAATCAATCATTGTTAATGTATGCTAAGCATTTCCAAACATATGCAACCATAATTAATCTTGGTTACAATGACCATACATAGTTAATCTTAACTAACCAACATTAACCATAGTCAACCATGGTCACACAATAATCAATCATGGAAAACTTTGGTTAAAATTATTCAACCGTCATTTTTTACCCATAACCAATAGTGATCAACAATGGTGAAACATAGTTAACCCTAGCTACCCATTATTAACATTGGTGAAACATAATCAACCTTAAATAACCAAATATAACCATACACAGCTAAATTTCTTTGAGTTCAACCATGGTTACCGAAATTCAACCATAGCCAACCATATCTAACCATGGGACACTAAAGTCCACCATATTTAACTAATGTTAACTATGAACAAATAATAGTCATTAATGATTAAGCATGGTCAAACTTACTCCACCATAATATGACCTTCATCATCAAGAATGGTCAATGAAGGTCAAACATGGTTAAGCTTGGTTAACCATATTCATCCATAAAAACAATAATATACTAAACTCAACCATATTCAACCAATGTTGAATAAACTAAACCATGGTCAAACAATAGTTATCCATGGTTGACTATGGTCAAACATGATAAACCATGGTAAATTTTGTCAAACTTAACCACCCATTCTGAAACCATAGTCACCTTTGGTTAATTTTAGTCAAAAATAATTTGACCTCAATCATCAACCTTAGCCAACAATTACCAAACACGATCCATATGTGCTAACCAGAGTCATCCATAAAAACCATGGTTAACTAAGGTCAACCACAATTGACCAGTATTCACTACAAACCATTGTGGTCAAACAACAGTCAACCATTGTTAACTATGGTCAAACATAGTCAACATTTATCACCCATGTTGAAATTATAGTCATGTTTGTTTAACCATGGTCAAACTTAATCAATCATGTTCAAACTTAGTTTACGATTGTCAAACATAGACAACCATGGTTAACCATGGTTATCTAAAGTCGAACTTTGAACCTAGTAACCATGGTCTATGATTGTTAGTCACAATCAACCATAACAAATGTGGTTAATTAAATTCAAGCATCTTACACATAATCATGCATTGTTACTTACATTCATACATGTTAGACACAATCAAGCATGCCCAACCTGTTGAGATTAGAGCATGAGGAGTCATTCTACATTCTTGTGAGTAATATCAAGTCCTACAAATATCTGCATATGATTGAGGTGGTGATGTTGTAAAGTTTGTGAGTAATATCAAGATGAGTCTTGTGAGTAAAATATCAAGATAGTAGACTTGTGAGTAATATCAAGTGCCACAAATATCCTCATATGATTGAGGTGGTGATGTTGTAAAGCTTGTGAGTAATATCAAGCTGAGTCTTGTGAGTAATATCAAGATAGTAGACTTGTGAGTAATATCAAGTCCTACAAATATCCTCATATGATTGAAATAGAGATGTTGTAAAGCTTATGAGTAATATCAAGCTGAGTCTTGTGACTAATATCAAGACAGTAGACTTGTGAGTAATATCAATTTAGTAAATATTGTAAGTAATATCAAGATAGTAGACTTGTGAGTTATTTCAATTTCTACAAATATCCTCATGTTGTGAGGTGGTGTACTTTGCTATGTAAGTAAGATATACTATGTGATTTATGGCTAGTCATGGTCAATAGGTGCTACAAGTCTCCTTTAGAGATTAACTACCCCTAGAGTGATTTACTTTAGCATGTGACTATCTGACCCAGGGAAATACATATGATCGTAGGTTTGGAAACGATCTTATGAGTATAATATGATAAAGATGATTATTTAATGAAAAAACATATGGACCATGCAAATTTATTTAATATAAGCACAATTATAGAGAGAGAATCCGAATAGCATATGTTTCCACCAAGTAAACTCGAATTGATTAGATATCAGTTGAGTATTAGTTATGGTAAACAAGTTCAGTTAATTAAGGAATCAACTCCTCAATTTATGAAAGTAATTGTTGGAAATAAACATTAATGGATAAGCATCCAGTTATGTTCAATTACATTCAATTCAATTCAGTTCAGTTCCACTTAGTTAAATGCAGTTACACTCAGTTGCATGTAATTCCATTTAGTTAAAATCAGTACACTCAGTTAAAAACTCAATTAGAGTTAGGTAATTAATGGAAGGCACATATATTCTTATGGGAGATAATTATGGAGTTCCATCTTGGCACTAGATGAATGGGTGGCACATGATTGAATATGGATCAGTGTTCTAAGTGTTAACAAGTTGCTGATACATGCGACCATTCTATTTTTGTTGTAAAACCTAATTTGACTTGTTATTAAAGTGTTATGCACTTAACAAGTTAGATACGGTGTTCCATTTTTATCTCCTCTCTCTAGTGCTCTTGATGAAAGAAATATGCTATTGTGTTGTAATCATTATTTGCTACTTATCAATCATACTCTAATATCGTTTGATGGGTTTTTATCCTGTGAATTAATAGAAGGTTTCCTAGGGTAGATCCTGTGTTCTATGGTTTGATTTATGTCTTTGGATTATTAATGAGATTTATATGCATTGTTATTGTGGATTAAAGTTTTAAATTTCAAGTTTATTCATATTTTTCTCAATCACTAACACAACCATATTCAATTGAAGTGATCCATAGTCAACTAAAGTAAACAATGAAAAAATTAAAACCAAATTCAACCATATACAACCAAGATTTGTTGATGTGAACCATGGTTATCCAAAGTAAACTGTTGACAAACATGCTGAAAAAATGTCAAGTATGTTTAACTAAAGTCAACCATATACAACCAAGATTCGTTGATGTGAACCATGGTTATCCAAAGTAAACTGTTGACAACCATGCTGAAAAAATGTCAAGTATGTTTAACTAAAGTCAACCATGACTAAACTACAGTCAACAATGATTGATTACGGTGAAACTTAGTCAACCAGAATTTGAACTCCATCATCAATTATGGTTAACAATGACCAAATATGGTTAAACTTAACTAACCAACATTAAACATAGTCAACCATGGCCATACAATAATCAATTGTGGTAAAATTTGGTAATTAGTCAACCTTCATTTGTCACCCATCGCCAACCATGTGCTAACAATGGCGAGACATAGTCAACCCTAGCCAACCATAGTTAACAATGGTAAAAAATATCCAAACTTTGTTAACCAAGGTCAACCATACACAAGTTAGGTTCATTAAAGTCAATAGTGGTTAACAAAATTCAACCATAGCCAACCATGGTGCACTAAATTCAACCATGGAAAAATAATAGTCTGCAATGATTAACTATGGTTAAACTTAGTGCATCATGATTTGACATCCATGATAAACCATTGTCAACAATAATCGTATTAGGAACCTGTGTCAACCCTTCTCTTTACTTTGTTAGTATATTGTCGTTGGATGCATATGCTTTGTAAGTCATCCCATGAGTATATTGTACTATCCCACATTCATGGGTGTGATAAATTCTACCCACGGGAGAATCTAGGAGTGTTAGAGAAACTCACAAATCAAATTTGGTGCAAAACCAACAAAAAACCATTAATTGAGAAGCAATTTACACACACAAATGTGAACAAAACTAGGTTATTTTTTACTTTCTAACATAAAAACATGTTAGTATAAGGTTTATATTACATCATAAGAGTTTCGTGAGGCTTTGGAAGCCCAATGTGAGTGTACAAGTCAAAATTGCCAAGTTGGCATCAATTCCCCTAGGTGGGCCAATCACGCTCCAAATCAGCCCAAATAGCCACGAATTGCTGACTGGACATGGATGAGATGATTTGGGGCAATTATTACACCTTTTCATGCATTTTTGTGGATATATGGGTGGTTTAGAGTCTCAAGGTGGCATTAAATGCACCAAATCAAGCCAAAAATGGACAAAATCCACCTCTAGCACTCCTAGTCAACCGAGATATCCACATTCAATGAATGGGAGCACACCAGAAATTATGAGGTCACACATGTGGCTGGTCTACTGATCTAGAGTGCTCATGTGGGTGTGAATTCCCCAATTTGACTTGGCATTTGTCCAACTAAGCACCCTTAGTCCAAAAACATAGTATATTAATGCAAAATGCAATAAAATTGACTATAGTAGTGAAAATAAGGTATTAGTGAGTTGTATTATTGTTCTAAAACCATCCCTTAATCCAAAAACTAAGTACATCTCACAAAATGAAGGAGGCCTTGGCAGCAATGGCTCAAGCCACCTCAATTACATAATTCCGAAATTTTATTTTCCCATATAAATTGAGGAAAAGAAGGAGAACCGCATGGGACAAAACCTTCCCTCAAGAATGGACATGGGGCTGAAACCTACAAAAAATAGAATAAAATCACCATCCTTCACTCACCCCAAGAAAATATCTCGGGTAGGTGAAGGTCTTCTCTGTGAAAACCTTTGTGAAAATGTCGGTAGTTTGCTCGGTGGATGGGAAATACTGCAGTGAAATCACCCTGTCATGCACTAAGCCCCAGATGTAGTGCATATGGATCTCAATGTTCTTTTTCCTCTACCTCTTAAATATATCAATATATATTTTGATGGTACTTTTATTTTCCACCCAAATGTTTGTTGGAGAATCAATTGTGACACCAAATTCCCGAAGAATTCTCTACAACCAAACACGCATGTAGCAGCATTGAATGTTGCCATGTACTCAGCCTCTGCTAATGAAAGTGAAATGGTGTGTTGTTTCTAAATTGACCAGAAAATGGGACCTTCAACAATAATAAATACAAAACCTGAAATTTTCTTCCTATCAGTGGGATCTCCAGCCCAATCTGAATCAGAAAATCTACCTAGTTGAAGTGAGGAACTAGCTTAGTAGTGCACCACAAAATTATTTGTACCCTAGACATACTGAAGAATTATTTTTGTTGCCCTCAAATGGATCTCATGTGGCTGGTTTATATGTCTTTATACATCACTTACAACATAAGACAAATCAGGTCTTGTGTGTGTGAGATAGAGCAAGTTTCCCACTAGTTGCATGTAGAGCGTAATATCTACCAATGGAGAATTGTCAAATTCGTGCATTTTGATGCGGAAAGAAAGGGATACTTGGATTCCTTACACTAAACCATGTTAAACTTATTTATTAGGTCTGAAGCATACTGTGGTTGACTCAGCTTGACACCCCTTTCACTTTTCTCAATTTCCAAGCCCAAAAATTGCCTTATCAATCCTAGGTCGGTCATGGAAAATTCACTATGCAAAGATGACTTAATTGAACCAATTGAAGTGGTGCAGCTACCTGTAATGAGAAGGTCATAAAAATAAAGAACAATAACCTGAAAAATACCATCATTTTGCTGCAAATACACATTGGGGTCTGATTTGCATCTAGTGAAACCAAAAGGGAGTAAAGAGGCATCCATTTTTGCATACCAAGCCATGGGGGCTTGCTTGAGTCCATACAATGATTTCTTCAACATACATACCAATGAGGGATCCTGTTGGAAAACTTTAGGTTTCTTTATATAAATCTCTTCCTATAGCTCACAATGCAATAATTCACTTTTAGCATCCATGCGGTGAACTTGCCAACCCTTACTAGCTGCCATTGCTAGAACTAGTCTTATGGAGTCCATCTTTGCAACCGATGCAAAGGTATCTATGTAATCAACACCATGGACTTGAGAATATACCTTATCAACTAATATTTCTTTATGTTTTATATATGAACCATTAGCATCAAATTTTTTTTGGAATACCCACTTGCATTGAACAAGCTTCCTCTTAGGAGGAAGGGGAACCAATTCCCATGTCTTGTTTTCATGGAGGGACTGAAATTATTATTCCATTATTTTTTTCCATATTGGGTCATTACAAGCTTGATAATATGTATAAGTATCATACCCAATAATCATATAACATTTCTCAGCAAGAGCACTATCACTTGCAAAGGAAGCATTACTAGTTTGTGATCTAGTCTTCCTAGGCTCATGGGGATTGCCTGCCAATTCCCCTACAGCTTGAATGATTTTTTCAGCTCACTTGGGCCTTAATGGTGATTAATATACAATAATATCCTGTTAATACATATTTATATCAGACATATCAGAAAAAACAGATCATGTATCATCACTTACATATTTGAATGGTTGAGGAGAGGAGCATTCCCCCGGTTCAAGCTCGAAATCTGGAATTGGCTCTTCTTTGAATTTCACACTTCTTTCAACAAATGTCTTGAAAGTGGAAGTGTCAAAGAATTTGTAGCCTTTAGTATCCTCACCATACCCAACCATAATGCACTCCTTTATTTTTGGCTACAAGGCCTTCCTCTTTTCAGAACGGATTCTAGCCCATGCTCTAGTTCCAAAAATCATGAAATTTGAGACATTTGGTTTTTGGCCAAACCATGCCTCATAAGGTGTATTTCCTTTTATTGACTTGTGGAAGGATTTTTTTTATGTGTGCAACACAAACAATGTCCTCATCCCATATCTTGGGACTTATATCCCTTACTTATATCATGCAAGTGGCCATCTCCTTGAGAGATCTATTCTTCCTCTCGGCCACACCATTTTGTTGCGGTGTGTAGGGAGATGAGTGTTGCATTTGGATGCCACACTCCTCACAAAGGTGTTGTAGGTTCTTGTTTACATAATCCTTCCCATTATCAGTCCTAAGGACCTTAATCTTATTCCCACTTTGATTTTCTACCAATGCCTTCCAAATCTTTAATTGTTCAAAAACTTCAGACTTCAATTTGAGGAAGAACACCCATCAGAATCTTGAGTAATCATCTATAAATGTAAGTACATACCTTGATCCACCATATGATGGAGTGGGAAATGGACCAATCATATCTAAGTGTACCAACCCAAGTGGTTGTGTGGATCTCCTTGCCATCCCCTTCGCATAGCTTCGCTCTGGATGCTTCCCAACTACACACCCAATGCATGCTCGATTTGATGATTTGATTTGTGGAACTCCTTCCACCATCTCATCTCTGTGTAGTGCTTGGAGGTACTTGTAATTCATATGACCAAACCTCTCATGCCATAGCTTGTAAATCTCATTGGCATGTGAGAAAATTTCTTGGTCATTGGAAGTGGGGAGGAAGTTCAAAAACTTGTACATCCTCTCATGATGGTCTGCATACCCAATTGCAATGACTTGGTCTGTTGAGATTTCTGCAATCTCTACCATGTATGGAGTGAAGGTCACTCACTTTTTCTCTCCCATATGGGTCATTTGATATATTGGCATCAAATTTGCTGCAAGTTATAGTACATACAATACATCACTAAAGTAACCATGCTCTCATTCAATCCTCCCAATCCCCTCAATCTGGATTTCTAAATCATCCCCCATTCGAACTGCTGGGCCAACATTCAAACTCATGGAGGATAAGAGCTCTCTTTTGCATACCATGTTCCTGAAAGCCCTCGAATCAATGATAAAAGATGAAGAGTTAGAGGTACCTGCTACCAAAGCATGACATTTCTCCTTGCCATCTGAACTAGAGAATCCATCCTTCTTCCGTGCGCTGTCAGAGTCTGGAATGTTGTTCTTCTTTGGCAGATGTGCCATCTGGTCAATGGTATTTTTCATGAATGAGCTCTCTGGATTCCATATCTTGTGGAAATAGGCGCATTTGGCCTTCTCTTTTTTTATCTTGTCCTTCTCTTTGGGAGGATTCAAACCTCCATCACTGGATTTGTATTTTTCCAGTTTCTTCTTCTCTGGCAGCTTCGAATTCTTGGGCTTAGGCTTCCCCTTTGAGGAATTCGAAACCCCCATGGCTGAGGCTTGATCCTTAGTCTTGATAGTTCCCATTTGTAGTGGCTTTTCTTGCTCCTGAGTGAGTGACTCCAAGAATCTAGCCAGACTTGGCATTTTCCAGTTTCGAAGTGTTAACTTGCCGGAGTGAAATGTGCTCACAAAAAATGAGAACTCTAGCCCCAAATTCAAAAGAATGGACAAAATCAACTGTTCCTCTTTCTTCTCAATGCCACATTGTTTTAGCTGCAACACAAGTGACTTGAACTTGGTGAAGAAGTCTTGGATAGTTTCAAATTGTGATGGGCTCAAGCTGATAAGCTCATTCTCAAGTTGGTGACCTCTTAGTTCATCAGTTTTACCAAACAATGTGTCTAGTTTTACCCAGAATTCATTGGGTTTGGTTAAACTATCTATGTGGAACATCTCTTGAGATGCTTAGGAATAACAATCCATATGCCTCATCCAATCTGTTGAAGAAATTGGCTTTCCCAACATCAGAGTTTGGCTCCACCTCAGTGCCCATGGTAACTCTGTAGAGTCTTTTGGCTCTCAATTGAATCACCATCTCTTCCTTCCAATTAAAGAAGTTGAAAGGTGTTAGCAAGATGTGGGTAGCTTCCATTTCTTCCTGCACTAATGGTGATGAATTTTTCCTAATGTCCTGCAAAACAACTCAATTTTATCTGGAATTTCTCTAAAAATGTAGCTCAAAATGCTCTAGATTGATCTGCAACTCAATAAAATCCAATAGGATTTGATACCATGTGAGAAATTTGACCCATGAGAGAATATAGGAGCGTTAGAGAAACTCACAAATCAAATTTGGTGCAAAACCAGCAAAAAAACATTAATTGAGAAGCAATTTACACACACAAATGTGAACAAAACCAGGTTATTTTTTACTGTCTAACATAAAAACATGTTAGTATCAAGTTCATATTATAGCATAATAGTTTCTTGAGTATTTGGAAGTCCAATGTGAGTGTACAAGTCAAAATTTCCAAATTGGCATCAATCCCCCCTAGGTGGGCCAATCACACTCCAAATCAGCCCAAACATCCATGAATTGCTGACTGGACATGGCTAATATGATGTGGGGCAATCATTACACCTTGGCATGCGGTCTGGAAATATGGGTGTCTTAGAGTCTCAAGGTGGCATTAAATCACCAAATCAAGCCAAAAATGGACAAAATCCACTTGTAGCGCTCCTAGTCAACCAAGCTATCCACATTCAATGAATGGGAATGCACCAACAATGATGAGGGTGCACATGTGGATGGTTTACTGAGCTAGAGTGCTCATCTTGGTGTGAATGCCAAATTTGACTTGGCATTTGTGTTATAGTGGATTTCACCACTCTAGGTGAATCACACTTTGTATGGCCTTCCCTTGTCCCGCTGTAGACTCCTTAGACCCTATGGACCACTTTTTGTCCTTTGATGTTTCCTTGATCATCCCTAAAAACACATGAAAAATGCTATACGCGACTTTTAAACCTATAAGTGCGTACATACGTGGGTTTGACCACTAAAACTGTGTACATCGGGATGTGTGCATAATCCAAATCCTTTTGGATTTTTCCTTGACATGGATCCGATTCATTTGACTCCTAGCCTTCCATATGCCTTGAGATCGCTCGGATTCAACCTTTCATTACCCCTTTGAAAAGCTATATAAGGAACCCCTTGGTACATTGAAGGCATAAGAGAGAATTGAGAGCAACGAAACTATAGTCCATTGTTGCTAGAACTTATGCTTGAGTCTACATCCCTTTGTCCCTTGGAGCACTTTTGTGTTATTCCCAAGCTTGCCTTTTGCTTGTGAGCTTGCTATTGAGAGATGGAGTGTTGAAGTGGTGGAGGCCCAAGTGGGGCATTCAATTTCTCCGGTTCGCAGACGTGCCGTCAGAGGTTGTATCTTGTAATCTCTGATTTATATTAATAGAAATATCTTTTCCTGTCCAATAATGTGTGTTTAAATGAATATTTTATCCATTGGATTATGTCAAATGCTTATACATTGTTGATTATATATGCTAGAATATATCTAACACCATGATATATAGAATGCTTGTATTGCTTACTTGTTGTTGAGGAAGTAACAGATCAATTCAAGCTGAAGATTGGAAAGCTCAACGGGGATCTACTTCAACTGTCCGGAATAAGGTATGAGGTATGATCCTTTAGTGTTAGACATTTAATTTCTATTGCATATTAGAAAGGATTGATTTCTGGAGTCAAGCTGTCTGTTGTGGTACCCCAAGCCATAGGAATTTCTCTCCGTAATAGAATTGGCGACTCTGCTGGGGAGTTCCTAGTAGTTGTCCTTTGGGGGTTGTTTTCTCGGCATTCAATGAATTTGAATTGCTCTTTCTCTATTGTTTCTGTGTTAGGTCTGGGGCAATGTATGCCTGGTAGAGTCTGATTGGTGTGAAATTTGTATCAGCTTGTCTGTTTTCCTTGATTTTATGCACCTTTCTTCCTATACGTGGGTTTTTGATTTACAGTCTTGTATACACGCGGTTTCCTCTGCGACTTCCACGTATACATGCGGGGTTACTGCGAACAGTCACGTATGCCCTTGATTTTTCCTTTTTGGGGAAGATAATTGGTTGTTGGGTGAATTATAATGTTTGTTGAGTCTCCTTTGGCACTGCCTGAGTCTGTTTTGACCTCTGTTTCTGACCAGAAACATTTTTTTTAGGCTAAAATTTTCTTTTTTAAGATGGTTCTTGTCATGGCATTTTCGATTTTTTGTTTGAGATTAGTGCATTAGAGTTCCTTTACCTTAGTGCTTTGCTTGAGTGTTGTTTGGGTGTGCTTGCAGAGTCTAGGGGTCGTAGAATCATTCTTTTGCTTTTTGCATCTCTTTTATTTTCAAAAAATCCAAAAATAATTGCTTATCATCATGCATTGCATTTTGCACTTTGCATTGTACTTTCACTAGATAGATTTGCTTTGGAGTACTAGTTAGGACTTCATATAGGAAAATTTGCATTTATCATTTGAAGAAGAATTGTGCATTTCACATAGTAGCATACCCTGTTTTCATGGACACAATGCATTTGCATTGATTGTTAGGTGTGCATTTTACTTCCTGTTGCGTCATAACACCACTAGTTGCACGATCATATCCCTTTTTTGAGTAATAAAGCCAACTAAAATCAACACTAAATAAAATGAATTACACTCTTTTCTTTTCTAGGGTGCACCAACAAGCTTAGGTTTTAGGATCTTGGGATAGTTCATTGTAAGTCAATTCTCCAAGATCACTAAACAACAACATCTAGGTGTCTGTCCAGGTGAGTGTGTGAAATCCTTGGTATAACCAGTGTTCTCAGGATCCTCCTCTCAAAAAGGAGTTAAGCACGAGGCAGTGTGAGTGGTTATTGATTGGGATGACCCCTAGTCATAATTGAGTAGCACCGGAGATATTTCCAGGATTGTATTCGTATTTGGGGGCTCTTTCAATAGTTTCGGGCTTTGCTACCCTGCCCATACGGTCAATCCCACCTGCGACTGTCCGCCTGAGCATTGATTATATTGAGGTGACCTTAGTGGCCTTACCTATGATATCAAGGGGGTACTTCGCAGGGGTTATTCTGCGGGTGTCCCGGCCAGGTTGGGTTCGAACAGCACAGTCGCTTTACGTGTTGAAGCTGAGGGCTACAATAATTTGTTACATACCTCCGCTTGTTGTGTATGGGAGTCTCAAGCCTCTCCTAGGCGATACATACCTACTTCATTCAGGAACTCACTTATCCAGCCCTTGTTTGCTTGCATTTGGCTTTAGATTTTATTAGTGATTTCTTTGTGCATGATAGTTGACCTAGGGTTTACGTAGACGGAGAGTCTTTGCTATTTTTTGAGTCATTGTGGATTCGAGTGCGGTTCCTCTCCGTTCTCGTCGTTTAGCAGGACTTCCACCTTCTACTTCTCCTCCTCCTTTGGGAGAGAGACCTAGACAATCCAGGTGGACTATTTCACAGATTGATTCACACACCATGGGAGACCATTTAGAGGATATTCCTGGACCACTTCCTCCCATTCGTGTAGACGATGGGGAATTTACTCCTACTTATGATCCTTCACCCAAATTAGCTGAGTTAGGTCCTGTGATTTTTGAGATAGGACCCTTGCATGATAGACCTACTCACTCCAGGTCTGATTCCCCATTGATGCGTTACCAGTATGGAATTCCAGAGGACACCGAGACTCATTTTGAACCTTCCAGCACTAGCTACGGTAGTTATGCTACGTCTGGTTTCCCTACACATGATTTGACATTTCATGTCGAATCCGATTTCGAGCCTAACACTATGCCTAGGGGTACTCTCATTCCTTACCATGCGGAGAGGTTTGGGAGCACTAGTCACATTGCACCTTCCATCCTAGTGGTGGAAGCTACATCATATCTCCCTCCTAGGTCTAGGGTTAGTGATCCGATTAGGATACCATATCCGATACGAGTGATGATAGGTGGTAATACATATATTATTACTCAGGTTCCTTCGTCCTCGATCCCTAGTTCTTCAAATGTACATCCTCCACCTTATTCACATGGTCCTTCGTCCTCGATCCCTAGTTCTTCAAATGTACATCCTCCACCTTATTCACATGGTCCTTCGAGCCGGTATATGGCTACGAGTCAGGTCCGTACTGCGGTTACTAGACCGATTGTGTCTCAAGTCCACATACTGCCCGCTGTGTCGGGAGGCTATGTTCATGCTTCTAGAGGTCATCTTGCTACTTCCGGGGCTTATATCCCTACTTCCGGAGTGTATCTTCCTACCTACGGAGTGTCTCACGGGGCATCGCATGCGATGACCTATGGACCTTATTATGGGACGCAGTATGGACAGGTTTATTCACCTTATGGAGGAGGGTATCAACAACCTGCTTACTCTCCTAATTACGGCTTTGTAGCTCCTACTAGTCAAGGTCCAACATACTATGGTACTTCCACGCCACCCTATACAGGTCAGACAGGAGGAGGACACTATGGCCAAGGCCATGATGGTAATCGACCCTATATGAACCAGGGAGAAGTCCATCGACCTCATCATCCTAGGCTCCCTTTCCTTGTGACGCTTAATCTTCCTGACTTATCGAGACTTATGAACAATCCTGTGGCTCATGACCTGGCTTGGCCGGCTATCCCTACCAAGCTTCCTTCGGACATACCTAAGTTCGAAGGCAAACCGAGAGAGGATCTAAGCAAACACGTTACTACGTTCCACCTTTGGTGCTCTTCGAATTCATTACATCAAGACTCAGTCCATTTGCGACTATTTCAACGCACCCTCATGGGCCCCGCTGCCAAATGGTATATAGAGTTACCTAAGGGAGCTTTCACTTTGTTCGGCGACCTTGCAATGACTTTTCTTAATCACTTCCAGCTACCAGTGCGCTATGACGTCGGTACTGAACTCTTGTCGACATTTTGGCAAGATAAATCCACACATATTTCTGATCATATTCAAGAGTGGCATAGATGGAACATATTAATTAAAGCTTTTATACCATCGGAATTCCTCCTCGAGTGGTTCCTCAAGTCGTTATTGCCATATATAGAGAAGGATGTTTCCACATCCAAAGTGCAGAATGAGGAACAAGCGATTTTTAGGGCGCAGGAACTAGACTTGATCTATGCTTAGTCTGGTTTGTTGTATGAGATTATTCCCAATGCCCCTCATTCCAGTTTCGATCCCAAAGTCAAACCTGGACCACATGTCGATGGCATTGTGGGTTTTGCAAGTGCAAAACCTGCAGATTCGGTTGCAAAACAAGCTAGTAAATTGTCAATCAACCAATCTGCTTCGGGACAAGCTACGGCTTCATCTCTACCCGCCCAAACGGCGAATGTACTTTCTGTGCAATCTTTGGACCAGAAGGGTAACCAGCAGCCCGGACGGAATAGAAAAAAGGGTAAAAATAATAATCAAAAGGGTGGGAATAAGAATGAGAATGCTAACAATAATGACAAGAATGGTAGAAATGCTGGGGAGGACAAGCAAGACAAACGTAAGGTTAAATTCCCTTGCAATCTATGTAAGGACGATCACCTCACTTACTTGTGGCCTCGGATTGAAGAAGCTTCGAGATTCTTAGCACCAAGGCCCAGCTGTGCTAACTAACCCTTTACCGCATAATCAAAATATGAACTTGAAGTCCCATGACCAGTCTAGTGATGATGATCCATAGGAGGGTAGTGGTCGTGGGTGCATTAACATGGTCCGTGCTGCAAAAGTTGTGACTTGTGCAAAATATTATAGTTCATCACAACCCAGCCCAGGCAAAGAGCCTAATCCACCAGGGTCCCCTTTGTGCATTGAGAAACCTACGGATAAACCTGAGGCTGGACCTCGCATTCCTAAGGGAGTTCTTAAGCATTCAGGGAATAATCCAAATGCCCGAGCCACCCATAATTATTCAGTTGTCAAGGATTTGAGCCATACTCACTGTGCAATGTCTTCATTGGAAGTGCTTCAGAGTTGTCCTTCATAAAGGAAGGCGTTGCTTTCTGCCCTTGGTGTGAACGATGAGGATTCTTCCTCTATGATAAAATTTGAAACCACGGGACATCAACCTCGCTTGCCCTATTATGTGTCTCTTTTGGTGCACGTAGAATGTCTTGGTATGACCGTCAAATGTACTGTGATTGACGAGGGCGCTGCTGCTTCTGTGATGTCTTTGGCCTGTTGGAAGGGTCGCGGTTCTCCTGAGCTGTCTAAATCAGTGACTATGTTAACTACTTTCGATGGGAGATATTTTAGGTTGCACAGTATCCTTCCTTCCCTTAAAGTCTGTTTGGGGGGAAGACCATTGCGATATAGGTTGAGGTGGTTGATGCGCCCCTTGACTATAATCTCCTGCTGGGTAGGAACTGGATGTACAGTATGCAAGCCGTTGCTTCTTCCTTGTTTCGCGTTGTATGCTTTCCACATAATGGGAAGATAGTAACGATTGATCAGATGACATTCAAGAATCTGTCTATTACCGCATCCTCAAGAGCTTCAATCCCGATCGTTGAGCACTCTCAACGGGCAACTGGGAGTGTGGGTGTAGGCATGTATCCATCCCTCATGGGAAGCTTTAGTTGTCCTGCACCGATCCTCATGATAGGATCTAGCTCTGATGAGGCTTCGAATTCTACGATATCGGTGTCTTTTCACACGAATCATATGGAAGACCCTTGGATTCTTCCTACACTGAGTACTTTGAGTGAGCCTATCAAGACGAGCGTGCTGTTTCCTGCAGCCATGATAGCTTATCAAGATAATCTCAAGAGTGTTGCAGAGCCTAGTCCTTCCTCTTCACGGACGGAGGAGGAGGACCCATATGTGCTGCCGGCATGGGCATTACAATATTCTCATGCCCACGACTACCTTGATATGGTTTTCCCTTCGGATGAAGCGATTATTGAGGCTATGTCTGGAGTTGAGCCACCATGGGAGGAACTTCATCATAGATCATACTTTCTCCCAGAGCTTGACCATTTGGAGCGTGAGGATTTTAGGGCAGTTCTTAGTCAGAGAGTTGGTAGTCATGTGGTTCCATTAAGCTCTCCTGGTCCGATGGCTGATGGAAACATGGCAAACATATCTTCAACTATTCCTATCAACATCTCTCACAATCCTATGTAACAAACTTAACTAATAACAACAAACAATATATATATATATATATATATATATATA
>LPNX010994797.1:98934-143000 GCA_001517045.1 Pseudotsuga menziesii | reverse complement strand
CTTGCAAAGTTTAATCACTTCTTCTAATGTCTGCTTCAGTTTTCCTTTGGAGTGTGTGAGGAATGTCGATGTGCAAAAACCAGTGACCTTTGAAAATAGTGACATTGCAAGAGGGTGTGAGGAGGGTGTTCATGCTTTTCCCATGTTGAAAGCTCAAAATGCATATGGTTATGAGCGCATAGGCTGGAGATGGTGATAATTGCAAATGTAAAGTACTAGAAGCAGTAACTTCAACAGCATTGAGACTTGTAAAAAAACATAACAATTGGTTATTGATTGGAGTGATGAACACAATCAGAGCGGCAAGAACCATACCTTTGAAGCGCTCCGGCTAGTCACTACAAGATCCTGAACCGACTTATTGTCTACAAAAATAGGGTATCAGGTGCAAAAACAGGGGAGCGGGGATCGAACGATACCTTCAGCCTAGAAATATGAAGTTGACGTGTTTTTTTGGCCATGCATTGGATGCATTTGGTAAGTCTACGTGGAGGAGGTGCATTCGAATGGCATGTTCTCGAGGGGATGTAGGGCTTTGATGCTTCTATCTAGGTAACGATACGGTACTAGTTCTAGTACCTAATTCATAATTGACATAGGAACATAATTTTCCTTTGGAACGTGCTTAACCGGGTTTGCTTCAATGATGCAGCAGGGATAAAGATGGTCAAGAGAAAATTCATGCAATTGCTTTGTTGGATCTCTGAAGATCAAGGTGCATGGCACTAATATTACTATTAGAAGGTAGACAACTTACAAAAATTACACTTCATTGCCAAATTTGCAATTTTCCATGACACAATTAAAAATGACTAATATAAATGACTAATTCATATTCTTCTAGCTAGTCATTTTTTATGTCGTGACTAAATTAGTCATTTATTTTAGTTATTTTTAACTCTGTCACTTATTATCTAGTCATATTTGTTAATTGGTGACTAAATTAGTTGTTAATTTTAGTCATTTATAGTTGGGTCAATCAAAATTGCTCATATTTAGTAGTAAATCACTTGGAAAACCTGTGGTGACTAGAAATTTTAGTCACCTAGTAGCTAATTCCTCATTTTGTACTAGTGCAAGTTGCATTTTTCCGAAGAGAATTAAACTCTTCGTCCATAGGAGATTGCCATCTCGGATATTTACAAGAATGGTAGTAGGAATTGGGATCTGACCTAATAATTAAATAACAGGTCTCAGACATAAATGAATCATGCATGACAAGAGATAGAAATACCTTCTCTTTGAAATCAGACCGGGTTCTTCTTGGATCAACAGGATTTCCAATGTTTGTCATGGCGGAAGAGAGTGTGTTTTTGGCCCAAGTTGGGAGATGAGGTGGCACATAGGAATATGATTCTGAAACTGATATATTTTTCTCACTGATATCATATATCATATCTGCAAAATCAGAGCCTTCACTCCCACTTTCATCACCCAAATGATCAGCAGAACAAGAGGGAATTTCAGCAGAATTTTCTTCAACTAGTTCTACCTCTTGGAGAAGTTCTTCAAACCGGACACTTCTTTCAATGAAAATTTGTTTGGTTATGATATTAATAATTTTGAATCCCTTATATTCTTCTGGATATCCAATTAACAAACAATGAATACTTTGCATTTGCAAATATTTCCTCTTGTCAAGCAGAATTCGAGCCCATGTAGTGGACCCAAAAACCTTGAAATTTGACACATCTGGCTTGTGTCTGAAATAGGCTTCGAAAGGAGTATTTCCTTTCACAGAAGAGTGAGGGAATATATTTTGAATGTGTGCATAAAAATTCATGGCCTCATCCCATAGGTTGGAAGCTAAACCTTTGGCTTCCAGCATGCATGTAGTCATCTCTTTGAGGGCCCGTTTTTTCCTTTTCGCTACACCATGTTGTTGGGGTGTGTAGGGAATGGAGTGCTGGATTTGGATCCCATTGTCAGAAAATATTTGCAGCAATTCAGACTTGATATACTCTCCTCCATTATCATATCTTAGATACTTTATATTCCTCCCCGTGGCATTCTCAACATATGCTTTGAACTCAGTGAATCTTTCCAAAACTTTAGATTTTTTCTTTAGGAAGAAAACCCAAGTGTATCTAGAGAAATAATAAATGAAGGTAAGTACATACCATGAAATAGTCATGGATTTTGTAGGCATGGGTCCGCTGATATCATAATAAATCAGCTCCAAAATAATTTTTGCACAACTTTCCTTTCACCGATCAAACTTGTACAACCTTTGAAAATTCAACTGGAAGTTTTGATGGATAGGAGGCCTTCAACCATGGATTTTTTATGAATTTGATGCAAGTATTTTAAGTTCAAATGACCAAATATCTCATTCCATATCCTACTGACCTCATTCACATGAGTCAGAAGAGCAGTGGGCTTTCATCTGCCACAAACTGGGAAAACTCATAGGACTTAGCATGATGGTTTTCTATGCATGTTGCAACAAGTTTCCCGTATGCAATCTCAGTGATTTCAACATCATTTGGGATGAAATTAAATCTCTTGGGAACTCCGGTATAAGTCATTTGATATACACTCAAAATATTGGAGGCCAAGGTGGGTACATACAGAACATCAAAAAAGCTTCCATGTTCAAGTTTTGAAATACCTTTGCCTTTCGAAACAACCTTAGAATCATCTCCCATGTGGATGTGAGTGCTTTTGTCGGTGTCCAGGGATGAGAAGGATTTTTTGGTTGCCATCATGTGATTCGAAGATCCAGATTCTAAGGAGATATTTCAGATTCAAGGTGCTTGCCATGAGGGCATGTAATATTTCTTGCTGGATATCTTGATCTTGATTATCTTTGTTCTGAACACTCTCCGAAAGATTGATATTTTTCCTATCGAGGAGAAGAGTCATCTCATCAATATTTTTCTTCATGCATCCATGTTCAGGGTGAAATCCCTTCCCACAATAGGAACACTTGACTTTCTATTTTCCTTGGTTTCCTTTGTTCTTGTGTTTCTTTGAGATAGAAGGATCTTCTTGCTGCTGGTTCTTCTCTTTTGGCCTTAGAGCATCAAAATTATTTTGATTCTTTTCCTTTCCTTTACCCTTAAAATATTTGGGCCTTGAAGCAAACCATGCTTGATATTTTAAGGATATGATCATCCCCATCTGCACAAGATTGTCATGCTCATTTGTGAGGGAATCAATGAAGTCATTTTCCAATTTCCGATTGTTAGCTTCCCAGTATGGAATGTGGAAACAAAAACTAAATAATTCGAAACAAGTTTTGAGAGGATAGCTAGGATGAGATGATCGTCATCCTTCTCAAACTGGCACTGCTTTAACTGGAGCACCAAGTGCTTGAATTTTGTGAAGAAATAATTCATAGTTTCATAGTTTCTTGGATTCAGGGAAATCATCTCATTCGCTAGCTGATAGATCTGTAGATCATCTTTCTTATCAATTAAGGAAGCAAGCTTATCCCAAATATCCTTCAGATTCTTCAATCCCATGATGTGGAAAAGAAGATCTTTAGAAATAGACAGACACAAGAAACCATAAGCTTCATCCAGCTTATTCCAATACTTTTCCTTATCAACAACATTGCTGGTTCTTCCTCTGTGTTCATTGTGACTCTATAGAGTCCTTTTGAACAGAGCTGAATCTCCATGTCCTCCTTCCATTGGTGGTAATTTAAAGGAGTAAGAGGATTCAGAGAAGAATCCATGAAGTTGAGGTGGCGAATGCAGTGAAGGACCTATAAAAACCTGTAAACAACACAAAAAGGGCGCCGTAAGGTCAAACAACCTACACTTTTCAGGTTTTCATCACACCCGGCTTAATTAATCAGGCAAGCTTGATCAACAATTCCTTTTCTTAGGAATTATGTGGTAAACCTTCATCTTTTGGTGTGGTGCTATAATTTTTAAGCTTTTTGCTCAAATTGCATGCTAGATCCGTAAAAAATGTTGTTTTTGAAGAAGAGATTTGTCCCAACCTAGCTCTATTACCATATTAAATTCAGTCTCAACAATCTTGCTACTAAGCACAAACTTACAAGATATTCAAGACAATTTACACATGAAATTGACATAACAGTGCTGCAATAGGAGGTTGCAGCTATATATTCAATAATCAATAATGTGCAATGATACAATGTCATACAAACTTGCAAGAATGAAAGACAATTTGAATTCACTAGAGGTCATTCAAATTGCATGGATGGGTGTAGCTTAACTGTCTGTTAGTCACACTTAACACACCAGTTAACCACTAATCTAGCCATGATTGACTCTAAACGAGTCCTAACTGAATCAGAGTGCAACAAATGACTAAGTCTAACTGAATAGAACTCAACTGCATGTCAATTAGTAGGTGGGGGTGCATCACTAACTCAAGTCAGCTCCGATGAAGTGAACTAAACTGAAACTAGTCACAATAAGTTGTTGGAGGCACCTTAATTCACTCCAGTTAACTCAAACCATCCCAAAATAGACAATGACACGAGGGAGATGCCTTTCCAACTCAGCTTAACTGATTGTTAGGTGAAACAACATTCAATTAACTAATTGGTGCACTTATGACACTCATATCACCCCATATTTGCTCCATGATTGAAGGAGGAAGCCTAGTTAGCCTCCCCAATTGAAGGTGAAGGCTTAGTTGGCCTCCCTGATTGAAGGAGGGTGTGGGTGTGCTGATGCTGATGCCATGAGTGTGCTAGTGTGCTGATGCTGATGCCAATTCGATTCAATAAACTTAGTACAGTGGGTAATTAAGCCAAAATTGACCAAATAGGTGTGTGGGTTGGATAATGAATCCAACACCATAATGGTCAGTTGTCAGCCTTCAGGTATGTAATATGTCATAAATGTCATAGCATCTTCATCATTGGTGTCATAGATGTTAGGGAATCTAGCCCAAGTGTCCAGGGAGCTCCCATTTGACTCTTCCTCTCCCATGTAAGTTACATTTCCTTCCAAATTTGACCTATGATGCATATGTCCAAGTGTATTAGCCTTCTAACTCATCCAATAACATTAGGCTTCCCATGGATTCAAAATTGCAAGAGGAGGATGCCATGTGGCACAAAAATTCTAGCTTTTGTGGGCCCCATAATATCCATGTGTCTCCATGCTCCATTGCCACTTCAATTTTCTCTTGTATTTATTTAATTATCTCCATTATTAAATATTTATTCCATTCTAATGTCTGAACATTATCTATTAGCTCCCTTATTAAAATTCCAAATGTATCCATCCAACGGAGGAAACTAGTAGAATTGATGGAATTGTCTCGCTATACAATTATTTAAAATGGGGACATTACAAGAATGGTTAAAATAGTTCTTTTTTATTTTGATGGGAGAATAGATTAGCCTTCCAAGAGATGAAATAACCTTCATTACTTCCTATATTGTTTTCAATAAGAGAAAATTTGTAATATACATTTTACAATGCTATAAAATTCGAATTACAAATCTTAAATTTCCTAAACTATTAGATAAATAATAATAAAAAATACAAAATGATTGAAACATTTAATTTTCATGCCTTATAAATCAATACAAGACCTCCAATAATGAAATCCACTAAGTTGTCACTTAAACAATTCAATGGCACATAGATAAAAGTGTGATTGATAAAAACTAAAGAATGAAAATCACACATACACACACACATAATTAGGTTGGTACTTATCATATACAATTATAGTTTTAATATTGATTGTCCACTAATTTTTAAGATTTTGGTATGTAAAAAGGGTAGTATAAAAGATTAAATAAACATAACCATAATCTATTGATATCACACATCATATCTTTGCCCTTCTTGTAGGATATGGATACCGTCATGAAGTCTTGTACTATGAGGATTGGTGTCTTAAGAAATTAATCATGGTTGAGGGAATAAAATAAGGCCCTTGTTTCTAACTAATGAAGTCTTTAAGGATCAATGTAGATTTAAATAATGCCATAAACCACATAACAAGTCCTCTATAGGACATTATTTTCTTTCAAATAAGATGTGGATATTATTACATTGTTTTGTGCATTAAATTCGTGTTCATAAAGTTCGATGTTTCATAAGTCTTGGGAGATCGATGGAGGTTCATAGCTCGATCGAGATATTTAAATTAAATAGCTTAATCAAGCTATAGAGATTGATCATAATTTTTCACTAACCATGGTTAAACCTTGATAGTGATATTTGAAAATCCATCCAAAACCTCTATTGATGGTTTTAAAGACCATGATCAATTTATTAGCTTGATTGAGGGCTTAAAATATAGTTCTCTAGCCCTTTTTTTCTGCAGTTTGAATTTTAATGCCCTCTTCACTAGACCTGGAATTTGTCTTAGGATGCATCGTAGGTGGCGGACTCCATACCAGTAAATTCATCAATGAATTGTCTTTCCATTGGCATATAATTTACGTGTTTTAGAGTTTGTATAATATATATTTTTGAAAATTTATTTTCAAACTTACTCTTGAAAACCATGTCCACAACTTCGAAGAAGTGCAAAGAAAAATTAATAAAAGAAAAAGTGCACAACCAAAAAATTTCAAAACATACATACACCTGAGAGAAAGGGGTCCTCTTTGTATTTTTTATTTTATTTTATTTACTAGTAAAAAATAGTTTACGTGCACACAATTGTGTACAAAATGCGATTACATTTGTCACTGGTCACTTTCAAAAATGAATAAAAAATGGTTTTTTTAGAAAAAAAACTACAAAATAACATGTGCACATGAATGTATTCTATGTAGATCATATCCATATAAATATTTTTTAAAAATTGTGCATTTATCACTAAATTATTTTACGTGCACACTTGTTACTTGTTAACATTTCCTAAAATTCACAAGACAAGTCTATCATTAAATGCTTTGACATATTAAATGATATTATTAAATTTTCAAAAAATATACATGGAAAGATAACGTAATTCCTTACATTTTATTTTTTTGTTGCATCTCATAATTCACATGGAAACTATGAATTTTGAGAGGTTCAATTTCATACATTAGTAAAAAAATGAATTTTCACCGTCATTTTTGTCCAAAAGTGTTACCCATCTTGATGGATTCACTTGTAGGTTAGTTTGGTAGTTAGATGACTATTAGGATTGTTCCAGGACGAAACAATGGAATCCTCCTAATTGAGACTAATTCTAGAGTGCTTCAAGGCCTACACAGATTCATCCTATTCATTCTCCAATGGACCTGTAAAACCCAAAAATCCACTGCTTACCCATATGATCACCCACTGTATTCTTTGCCAATAAGGATATTTGGTCTAGAGTGATAACACCTTTAGAACTCAATTATTATAACAAAGGAAAATACAACCTCTAGCCAGGAGTTCAACCAATATTCCAAGGAACCCTTCCCACTTTCATCCTCTTCCCATTACCTATACTCCATGCCAACCACCTTGATACAATATAAAAAGCTTTAACTAATCCTTCCTATAATTTAGAAACATTATTGATGCTTTTAGGATCCAATATCACCCATTCTTCAACAGATTTCCATTTTACATATCTTTTACTAGCTAACTCCATAACCTTGAGCCAATTAAGCTTCTCAATAAGATTTTAGCAGCAAGATCCCGATTAAAATTAAAAATATTCTTTAAACCCCATCCTCCTTTGAGATTAGGTTGAGCTAATATTTTCCAATTTACCAGGTGAACCCCCTTCTTCTCTTTCTTACTAGTCCAAATAAATTTAAAACATTATTCCTTATCCTTTCTAAAATTAATTTAGGAACTTAAGCCATTAACAACCAATAAACATGAATATTTTATGAGAAAATTTTCACAAGAATTAATCTCCCCCTCAAAGATAACCATCTGGAACACTGATTTCCGATCCTTTTTTCCACCTTCTTGAGAAACCAAAACTAACCTCCCTTCTTGTAGTTAATAAGCTTCAAGAAGTACCCCAAATATTTATTTATTTCACCCATATTGGTCAAATGATAAGGAAGGACAAACCTAAAATAAGAACACGCCTAATGATTGAGTCCATTATACATCATCAATGAATTCTTATATCTAATTACCATGCCTGAAGTGGAATATACAATGTTCAGTATACCCTGATACTCTATCCACTCCTGTGTAGAACTATCCCCAAATATTAACACACCATCAACAAATAAAGAGTGTGAGATCACATGGTTATCGAAAATTTTGACACTTGTGATCTTCTCTTCATTCCTAGCTTTAGATATCATAAGGATTAAGCCTTCAACCACCAACAGGAGGAGCAAAGGTGACAGGGAAAAACCCTGCCTTAATCCCTTGTAACTTTTGAAGAAGTCAATAGGGTTTCAATTCACAAGAATTTCATAATTCATCAAAGTAACACAATCTATAATCCAGTTTGTGACCTTAAGGCTTAATCCAATATGAAGGAGAACCATCTTCAAAAAAACCCAATCATCTTTATTATAAGCCTTTTCAAGATCCAATTTCAATAAGATGGCCTCCAACTTTTTCACCTTAATAGAATGAAACCATTCTTAAGCAACTCCCACTACATCCAAAATTTTCCTAATATTCAAAATCCCTAACTTCTCCTTGGATATATGCTTAGAAAAGTAATCATTAAGCCTTAAATCTATAATATTACCAGTCAATTTGCAGACCAGGTTGCACAAAGAGATATGACTGAACTCACTAAAAGAGGAAGCGTTTGATTTCTTAGGGATTAGCACTATAAATATAAAATTTATATCTGTTGAAACCCTACCAGAAGTCATAGTATCCTCTAAAAAATTTAACAGATTAGGGCCAACAATTTCAAAAAATGAAAAAAAATTCAACAATCCAACCATTAGGCCCCAAACTCTTTGCCTTTGCAAACCCCAATAAGTATTCTTCACTTCCTCTAAAGTGACAGGTTCACCATCCCTTGTTTCACTTTTTCACTAACGAAGGAAGGATAATTTTGGATAACATCTAGCTGATGTAAGACATGATTACCAACTCGTTCTCGAAACAAGGCGTGAAAATAAATTTTAGCCTCCACTTCCAACTCTTCCTATGTCCTAATAACATGTTGATTTAAAACTTTAATATCCCATATATAATTAGCGTTCCTTCTATGTTTGGACCATTAATTGAGTGAGGGGTACCCTTACTTAGCTGATGTATTTTTTGGCTCTCTCTCTGTAACAATTTTTTTCCAAATATTTATGAAAAAATATGGAAATACTATCCCCTTAGGCAATCCAAATTGCCCTGTGCTTCATCATCCAGGCCTCCTATTCCATTGGAAATAATTAAATTTATTTGCTTTCAAATCACCCAATGTTCTATTATGTGGTTATGAGAAAACCCTTGAATGAATTTCATAATTAGCACTCTTAATCCTTTCCTCAATATGAAAATGATCAACTTTCAACTCCTTTTTCTTACCCCTATCCCACTTGATAACCCATGAATTTATATTTTTAATATTTTCAATGACATGACCCATATCCAACCCACCCCTCCCACCTTCAAAGGGACACCAATGTTCTCTCACCATTACAACAAAATCCTCCTCCCTCGACAAAGAGTGATCAAACTTATAAGGAAACTTGTAATTTACCTCAGAGAAATCTAGTTGAAGCACAATAGGAAAGTGGTCTAAAATATTGATTGTCTTAGTCCAAGATCGATATTTAAAAATGTTCTCCAATAGAGCCTCTTCCATAAGAAATATATCCAACCACTTAGCCATACCCACATCCCCTTGTATTTCATTCCTTCAAGTAGGTATAAGAGGATTAGGAACAAGATCTACCAACTTGGCCTCTTGAAAGGTGTGAGAACAGAACCCTTCCAACTGATCCTGTCTCAATTTTAAACCCTAGGTCTCTTTATCACTTACAGTAATTTAATATCCCCCCATATAAAACCAGGATATTTGAACTGAACACCTCAACTCAACTGAACCTAGAAGTCCTTCTAATCCTTATAAGGCCCATAACAGTTCAATAACTTAATTAATAATCAAAAGTTCTGAAAAACATTTGTAGAATTATACCTACAATAGAATGAAAAGATTCAAAATGTTCCTTTGAAGGATTCCATGTAGAGACCATTCCGCTGGATAACTCCCTTGTGTCTACCGCACATACATTCCATCCCCTTTACAAGGAGGACACCAAATCCATGTATTTTTCACCCAACACCATAGTTTATTACATGAAAAACTATCAGGCCTAATCAACGAGAAGAGACAACTAAGGGAATTTTTTAAGCCCCCCCCCAAAACCCCTAATATTCAAGGAGAGAATAATCATTAGGAGATACTCAATGAGGGCTTCCCCACAACAAGGGACCTAAAACTACCATTGATACTACCAATAGGAAGTTCATCCTACACTATTTCCTCACAAGGTAAGGTAAGTTTCATGTTTGGATTTGCTTTCATCACCACTAATATTCCCCCTTCCAAAACCCCCACTAGTTTCATCCTCACATAAGATTTTAAATTCTGTCGTCCCTTACCCCTGTTATCTAGCACAGGGTCTCCTCTTTCCACCAAAGGATTTACATTAAATATGACCAAATACGTCATCGACATAACCTCCTTATAAGAGTGCATAAAATTAATTAAGGACTGGAAGTATCCCCATCACCCCCACTACTACCACCAAGAGAAACCCTCTCTTTCACAGGACCTTCATCCCCACTCGAAAACCCCTTTTGACCACCACTAGCTTCCAATATAGGGTCAATGGATGACTCCCCACATATCCCTAGGATTCCCCCAAGAATATCTAAGCATAAACCATAATTCCACAAAGCCCTCAACTCACTGCCCTCCTTCCCCCCATACCATTGTTCAACAACAATATCATTATAAAATTTATTAATCAATAGGTGCTCGTCAAAGGACTTACCAGTTTATGCAGAAGGAAATATGAACCTTAACACCATCATATAATTGTTCGACTTGATATTGACCAAATATTCATCCACTTCTACCATATGGATAGACTCCTCCTCTGGGACTTTATTGGCATTCCTTGATAGTGTAAGGCCTCGATGGGCCTTAAAGACAAATTTACTATAAAAACAATAATTCATAAAAAACTCTATGAACTAATTCTTTTCCATGAGAAAATAATTATCATAATAAAAATATAAATGAAAAGAGGAGTACACATACATATAATCTTAAGAATTTTTGAAGATGTTCTTCTACATCTCCTCAAACAATGAGGGAAAAAAACATGTGGGGGACAACTCTCTACCTAACCAACCCCTCAGTGAGACACTAAGAGCTTCTGATCCCCCAACCAATAAATTGTAGCTAGATCTATTCTCTTCCCTCCATAACCATTCCTATATCCCTTACAATCTAAGAAGAATCAATTCCTTTCTCTTCCAATCCTCCTCCTTTTTATATTTTTTCTTCTCTTTTATTTGGTATTTGAACCAAGTATTTTTTATTAGTTTTAGTAACAAATTTGATTTGATTTATTTATTATTTTAATATTATTAGTCATACTTGTTCTATTATTGGTGGTAACAATTATTTCTTGAATATTAAATTTAATCTAATTAAATATTTTATTGATTTATTTATTATTTTAATATTTAATTTAGTTTTCCTATGTTTTTATTTTTAGTTAAATTTATAGTATTTTTGGGTTGTTACATACTCCCCTCCTTCAGGGAACTTTGTCCTGAAGTTACGTATTACTTATGTAGTATATATTTTTAGTGATATTACACATGTGAGAGTCACTTATATGTACAATATGAGTAATTCTTCGTATGTACTAATAATAATTATAGTAGTTTATATTCTTTCATGTTATTGATTATTGTTATCGATTCATTTTATTATGTATCAATCAATTAATGTTATTAGGTATTTTTATTAATTTTTATGTGTGGTTTAATTCCTTGCTTAGACACCCTATCATTCCGAATCATACCATTTGATCAACCTCCATAAACCTCCACATCAGACTTTGAATGGTCCTGCTTACCATGGCATGGGATCTCTACTATAACCTATCTGTGGATCACACATTAGGCATCAGAAGTTACTGGAAAGTTACCATGGCTTCAACCACCCTGCCTTTCTAGTTTTTTCAACCTTAGTTGCCTCATCTAGTTACCAATAAACTACCCCTAGTGTACTACCATGCATCTCTAAAGGATAGCCCAACCTCCTCCCTTTCCTCCCTAACGACAACTAACCCTAGGCATCAGAAGTCCCTCTCCATATACCTCCCACCTATGAGTAAACTCTATCCATGAAATTAAAGAATTATTGGAAGTTAAAATAACTACTGGAATAGGTTTGGTGGTTGAGTTGTCTCCACCCATCAGATGTTACTTTTTAACATTCTCATTTTTCATTATGGGTTCCAACGAAATCCTTGAATTGACTGGCCCAAAGCCAATGCATGGGTTCCTGCCAATCACCACCTCATAACATGTAATCAATGCGTTAGTAATATATAATCATTATGAATATATGCTACCATATTCTATAAAGAGAACATGATTTATCATACACCACCCTATCCATAATAAACCATGAATAGTAAACAACTGAATGTTATCTTTTGGCATCATACAATGGTAATCATCAACATAAAACTGTATAGTCCTCATGAAGTATCATCATCATGAATAACATATAATAACATGATATGGTATGCATACTATAAGAATTATAATATCATCATGAATATCAAGAATTTCTACCAATCTATCTTGGAAAATCAAATTATTATAACATGATAATCATTTAACTCACATATGCAATCATAGTCATTTACCTCATCCAATCTTTATGAATTAGAGGATATCCACATGCCATGTTCTGCATTTCTATTGTATGAATCGATATATAATGAATTAAAACACTTTCATAAAAAAAAAATCATGTCATCATATCATTGTAATACACCATATGTTCATGCATTCCAATGTAATAACCCAACTTGAAATTTCTTGACAAAGGCAAAATTTGGGCAAATTTGGGATTAACTAGTCTTGACTCCAGGGGTTCCAAATGGTACCTAATATGAAATGGAATGATACTATGATTCTTAATACATATAAATATAATCTATTATAAATTTAGGACTGAATTTAAACCTCTGCACATTCGTTTGGGGCTAATGACAGAAAGGGAAAAATTACTAGGAAATTGTGATGAAATCCCCCTAGGGTGTAGGCCAAATGGGATTCCCAAATCATGTATGACCCTTAAAAATTTGTAAGAATATTATGAGGAATTATATAAAACTTAATTTACTATCACTACCCATGGTTATTAGTTATTCAAACTGGATATAGAGTTCCACATTCGTTTGATAACTTTCAATGAATTTGCTTAAGGGGAAATGACATTGATAGCTCCATTTTAACTCATAAAAAGTAAATGAAATAGTTCAGAATAGATAATTATTAATAGATACCATATAAATAATACAAATATATTCCTAAGAAACAATTAACATCATATAAATTCCTTAATACAGATCAGATACACATCTACTTCGAAATGGAATCCAACACATGAAAACTGGTCAAACAATAGCTTGGAAATGTGGGAATTTTTGCACATGTATTTATGATAATTCGAATTACAGAGGGTAGGGACACCATATTATAGATACAAACACAATTCACCCAATATTGGGAATCAAATAAGCTTATCCAAGCTCAAGCACCACTCCCACAAGTGCGCCATCATATGAGATCATGGGGAATACTGAGATAGGGATGAAAGAAGGTGGAAATAGATGAGTCACAAAATATATCGACCTTCAATATGGAACTAAAAAACCTCATTCATATTCAAGTGAGAGGTATGTATGGCCTCTCCAACAACCAATTTGAATAGGAATCCAAATCCCTCGAAATTGGTTCACTAACAATGAAAGTGAACACTCACCGTGCAATGGAAAAGCAATAGCTTTCCAAAATGCCAAAGGAAAATTATCAAAATTATAAAAATCCATTATCCTTCCTCATGAAATATTTTTATAATATTCATTGGGTCCCCTAAGGTAGAATTTCCCTCCATAGGCTTCCTCCAACTCATCCTGGTAGTTTAGTAAATCCTATGACACTTGTCCTCTTCCTCATGATTCAATTATTTCCCCAATTTGAATGGATGCATATAAAACACAAATGCACCTATTAGTGGATATTTTTATCCCTGTCATGTAATATTTTCATAGGTATGCCATCAAGTCTGAATTTTTCATAGAATATTCTATCATAGTTGTCATAGAGTGTAGGGAATCTCTCTCCAAGTGGCACACAGTTTCTTCCTAGCCTCTTCCTCTTCCATGGGAGTTAATTCCATTAACCAATTCGAATTCCTTGTCTCATGATATGTTACTTGACACCTATTCACCTCCCAACAATGTTCCATTCCCCATAATTTTGAAGTTGGATGTAGGTTATGACAAGTCTAGGGAGGAATCTAGCCACCCAAGGACTCAATGAGCCTCCAAGTGTCTCCATGAAGCAATAATACTTTATTTTATCCACATTTATTATTTATATGACCCAATTAAATGTATATATGGTAAAATAAGGTCTTCTTGGGTCTCATAGCTCCCTTATTACAAAATTTTATGCCTCCACCTCAACCTATGGAACTAGTAGGTTGGTGAAACATTGTTTGCTAGTAGTATTATTTGGATGGGGACATGAAAGTACTCCCCACACAATATTTATTGTCCTTGGGAAATTCAAATACTGTAGGCTGCAAAATTTGTTCATCTTCCCAAGTGGATTCCTCACTAGGAAAATACTTCCATCATAGTAAGTATTCCCTTATAGTTCTGCTTCTTAACTTCCTTTCCCTTGTCTTCAATATTATTTATGGAATGAGAATAATTTGTCCTTCATCATCCAAGGGAGGTAATGTTTATGAAACTTAAATATGCTGACCTATCACCTTTTTTAGACACAAAAAATCAAATACATTATGGATTTTTCTTCCTGCTGGAAGTTCCAATTCATATGCTACTTCTCTAACTTCTCAAACCACTTTGTAGGGACCATAAAACCTTGGTTTGAGATTTTATGAAAATTTACCTTTTATGGTGATTTGTTTGTAGGGATTCAACCTCAAATAAACCAAGTAATTAACTTGGAAGTGTCTCTCCACTCTATGTTGACCTGCATATTGTTTTTGTTGATTTTGGGTAACCTGCAAGTTATCTTTCAAAACCTTCAAAATATCTTGACTTTCTTCAATGCAATCCTTAGCTTTTGGGGCTCCACCAAACATGTGGTCAATAAAAGTGGATGCATTATAACCATAAATTTCTTTGAAAGGAGACACACTAATGGAGATATGAAAGGTAGTATTATAACAAAAGTCACCCAAATGCAACCATTTAATCCATGATTTTTGCTACCCACTAACATAGTTCCTGAAATAGATCTCTAACCATTGATTCACCCTTTATGTTTGGCCATAAGTTTGTGCATTATATCTTGTGCTATGATTCAAATTTTTCCCCACCATTTTGAAGAGTTCTTTCCAAAATGCACTAAAAAATATGCTATGTCTATCAGTAACAATGCTCTTAGGAAGCCCATGCAATCTGAAAAATTCTCTAAAGAATAGCTCAGCCACTTGTGCAACAATAAAATTTGTAGTAATAAACAAATAAATGAGAAAATTTAGTGAGTATATCCACTACTACAAATATGCAATCCTTTGGGTAAACCAGTGATGAAATCCATAGAATTTCTCTCCCATTTTTTCTCTGGTATAGGAAAGGTGTGCAAGAGACCTGCTGGATTATTGTGCTCCACTTTGTTTCGCTGAAATGTGGGCAATTCATTAGCATATTTCAGAACATTATTCTTCAACCCTTTCCAAGATAATATTTCTCTTAACATTATTTATGTTTTGAAGAAACTACAGTGGCCTGCTAGAGGAGAATCATGAGCTTTCTTCAAAACTTTCTGTTTCAATCTCAAAAAAAGGACCAAATAGATTGTATATTTGTAGTAGATGATTCCTTCCAAAAAATTATACCTATAATAATGGTTAGTCCCATCAAAATTTTCACAAGAAAACTTATCCTTGGCATATTCTACTTCTAATATAACTTTCCAATTTTCAGAAAATCCATTAGAGAAATAGAAGGCCTTTTGGATAAGGCATATGCCACCACATTATTTTTCCCTTTCACATACTCAATATCAAAATAAAATTCTTGAATCTCACTCACCCACTTTTTTTTCAATTCATTTAGATCGTTTTGAGTGAGGAAGTACCTTAAGCTGTTATGGTCAGTCTTTACCAGAAATTTGTTTCCCACCAAGTATTTCCTAAACTTGATCAAAGCATGCATTATGGCTAATGTTTCTTTGTCATAAATAGAGTAAATATTATCATGTGGTTGTAGCTTCCTACTCTCAAAATCTATTGGGTGTTTTCCTTGCTTTAAGATTGCTCCAATGCCTTCCCCAGATGCATCACAATCCAAGACAGAGGGTTTAGAAAAATCAGGTAATGCAAGAATATGAAAATCGATCATTACATATTTCATTATTTGGAAATCCTTTTAATCCTCTTCATGCCATTGGAAGGATTCCTTATTTTTTAAATCAATGAGTGGTGAAGTGAGTTGGGAGAACCTCCTCACAAATTTTCTATAGTAGGTACAAAGTCTAATGAATCCTCTCAATTCAGTGAGATTTTTTGGACGGGGCCATTCAATAATGGATTTTATTTTTTCCAAGTCCATCTTCACACCATATTGACCAATGATGTGTCCAACCTACAAAATTTATGTCAAGACAAACTCACATTTTCATAGCTTAGCAAAAAAATATTAATCATGCAAAATGTTTAATACCACTTCTAGGTGATGCAAGTGTTCCTTCCATGTTTTATTGAAATAAGAATGTCATCAAAGAAAACTAGTACAAATTTTCTTGTAGAATATATTGTTCATTCATGATTAAAATGTGGAAGGAGCATTTTTCAATCCAAAATGCATGGAAAGAAACTCAAAGTGACCATAGTGACACCTGAAAGTAGTCTTTGGTATGTCTTCCTCCTTCATTCGAATTAGATGATAACCAGATCTAAGATCAATCTTTCAGAAGAACTTTGGTCCATGGAGATCATCCATGGTATCATCAATCCTTGGGATGGGATATCTATTATTCAATTTCTTCTTGTTCTATGCTCTAAAATCAATGCACATCCTCAAGGTTCCATATTTTTTCTTTACCATAACAACTGAAGAAGCATAAGGACTTGAACTAGGTCTTATGAGACCCAATTCCTAAAGTTCTTTAATGGCATCCTCAATCTCATCTCAAATACTTTCGGGGTTCCTATAGGGCTTAATTTTGATAGTTGGGATTCCTATATCTAATTCAATGGCATGCTCCACCCCTTTGTCCGGTGGACTCCCTAGGGGAAAGTCTCCAAAAACATTCTCATACTTACCCAACAACTGCTTTATCTTCTTAGGATGCTTGGAAACCTTCAAGTGAGGCTTATAATATGTAATCAAACATTCAACAACCCATTCAATGTCTCCATGTCTCAATATAGACCTCATACTATGAGATGGCACTACTTGATTTGGATAAGTGTGCACCCCCCTCAACAAGATGGGTTTCCCTTTTGAATTTTTGAACCTCATTTTAGGGACTTGATAGTTCACTATATTCTCTCCTAGAAAATATAACCATTGGACTCCAAAAACCACATTTGTATCATCCACATTTACTACATATAAATTGTTAGTAATAGTGTGATTTCCTATAGTAACTTGTATCTTTGGAATCCATTTGGTACAGTCCATAGAATTGTTATCTAGAATGATGACCGTGAAGCCATCAAAAGTTTCAGTTTGTCACTTTCTCGTCTCCACCAAGTTTGCATCTATGAAGTTATGAGTGGCTCCTCCATCCACTATAACTGTAAGCTTTTTCCCTTGTATGTTACCCTTGAGTCTAAGGGCGTGAAATCTAAGCACACCTGAAAGTACTGCAATTTTTCCTGTCTCAAGTGAGGGATGCTCTTCTTCTACTATTTCATACCCCTCTTCTTGTGATGAAAGATGTATTTATTCCTCCAATTTCTATTCATCATCTTCAGAAAAGAATTCAATGTAGTGCACCTTTCCTTTAGCACACCTATGTCTGGGAACCCAAGGTTGCTGGCATGTGAAACACAATTTCTTTATTTTGAGTTCTTATTTGCTTGGCCCTTCCTTATTCTCCTTGACAAGATATTCCTTTTGCCATGGTTTCCTCTCTTTTTTTAATTTGGAAGGAGAATAAGGATTAAGGGGTTATCTGGTCCATGTCAACACATTCTGCATGTCTCTTTTCAAATTCATGGCATCCTTCAATATAGATAGCTTGTGGGATTTCATGAGCCCTTTTAAAGGTTTTGTCAATCATTCAGTAAATAATAAAACCAACCTATCCATAGAAACATCAGAAACCATTATTGAGAGATTTTCAAATTCTAACATATATGCTTCAGGGGTCCTAACTTGATTTAATTGTGCTAGTTCTTTGAAAGGAAGTTCAGGATCTTTCCTGTCAAATATTTCCATTAAGGCCTTAGAGAAACCCTCATAGGATGAAATATGATCATGTCCCAAGGTTCTAAGACCAGGGAACCACTAATAATTGGCTTCTCCTTCAAGAGGTAGAATGGCCATTTTCAGTGCATCTTCTTCAACCATAGGATTCAACTAGAAATACACACTTAGTTTTTGTAGCCAAGCATTATAAAACATTTGGGAGGAACCATCAAAGGAAGGAATAGTTACTTTTCCAATGGTATAATTTAAATCCCGTTTTAGAGAAATTGTCCTATTCCCACTTCCTTCTTGATTAAACTGATGAGAGACCTTGAGGAATTGATTGAAAGGAATAAATTTATTTTCAAACTTACTCTTGAAAACCATGTCCACAACTTCGAAGAAGTGCAAAGAAAAATTAATAAAAGAAAAAGTGCACAACCAATTTTTTTCAAAACATACATACTCCCGAGAGAAACAGGTCCTCTTCAAAAGGGTATTTTTTATTTAATTGTTTTACTAGTAAAAAGTATTTTACGTGCACACAAGTGTGTACAAAATGCGATTACATTTGTCACTGGTCACTTTAAAAAATGAATAAAAAATGGATTTTTAGAAAAAAATCTACAAATAATATGTGCACATGAATGAATTATGTGTAGATCATATCCATTTATATATTTTAAAAAAAATGTGTATTTATCACTAAATTATTTTACGTACACATGAGTTACTTGTTAACATAATTTAATATGTCAAAATTTCATTTAATGATAGATTTGTCTTGTAAATATACATGGAAAGATAACATAATTCCTTACAATTTTTTTTTTGTTGCGTCTCATAAATCACATGGAAACTATGAATTTTGAGAGGTTCAATTTCATAAATTAGTAAAAAAATGAATTTTCACCATCATTTTTGGCCAAAAGTATTACCCATCTTGATGGATTCACTTGTAGGCTAGTTTGGCAGTAAGCTGACCATTAGTATTGTTCCAAGACCAAACAATGGAATCCTCGTAATTGAGAATAATTCTAGAGTGCTTCAAGGCCTACATAGATTCATCCCATTCATTCTCCAATGGATTTGTAAAAACCAAACATCCAATGCTTACCCATATGATAACCCATTGTATTCCTTTCCAATAAGGAGACTTGGTCTAGAGTGATAACACCTTTAGAACTAAATTATTATAACAAAGGAAAATACAACCTATAGCCAGGAGGTCAACCAATATTCCAAGGAACCCTTCCCACATTCATCCTCTTCCCATTACCTATACTCAATGCCAACCACCTTGATACAACAAATTTTTTTAACTAATCCTTCCTAGAAGTTAGAAACATTATTGATGATTTTAATATCCACTCTCACCCATTCTTCAACATATTTCCCTTTTACATACTTATTATTTACTAGGAAAGTCCATAACCTTGAGCCAATTAAGATTCTCAATAAGCTCTTAGCAGCAAGAACCTGATTAAAATTAAAAATATTCTTTAACACCCATCCTCCTTCGAGATTAGGTTGAGCTAATATTTTCCACTTTACCAGGTGAACCCCTTTCTTCTCTTTCTTACTAGTCCAAAGAAATTTAAAACATTTTTTCTTATCCTTTCTATAATGAATTTAGGAACTTAATCCATTGAAAACCAGTAAGCATAAATAATTTCTAAGACAAATTTCACAAGAATTAATCTCCCCTTCAAAGACAACGATCTGAAACATCGATTTCCAATATTTTTTCCACCTTCTTGAGAAACAACAACTAACCTCCCTTCTTGTATCTATTAGGCTTCAAGAAGTACCCAAAATATTTATATCTCTCACCCATATTGGTCAAGTGATAAGGAAGGAAAACCCTAAACTAAGAACACCCCTAATGATTGAGTCCATTATACACCATCAGTGACTTCTTAGATCTAATTACCATGCTTGAAGCCAAATATACAATGTTCAGTATACCCTGATACTCTATCCACTCCTGTGTAGACCCATCCCCAAATATTAACACACCATCAACAAATAAAGAGTGTGAGATCACATGGTTCTCAAAATTTTTGACACTTGCGATCTTCTCTTCATTCCGAGCTTTAGATATCATAAGGATTAAGCCTTCAACCACCAATAAGAGGAGAAAAGGTGATAGGGGGCGGCGTTGTCTTAATCCCCTGTAACTTTTGAAGAAGTCAGTAGGGGTTCCATTCACGAGAATTGCATAATTCATCGAAGTAACACAATCCTTAATCTAGTTTGTGACCTTATGGATTAATCCAATATGAAGGAGAACCATCTTAAAAAAACCCAATCAACTTTATCATAAACCTATACAAGATCCAACTTCAACAAAATGGCCTCCAACTTTTTCACCTTAATAGAATGAAACCCTTCTTGAGAAACTCCCACTACATCCAAAATTTTCCTATTATTCAAAAACCCAAACTTCTCCTTGGATATATGCTTAGACAGGTAATTCTTAAGCCTTGAATCTATAATATTACCAGTCAATTTGTAGACCAGGTTGCACAAAGATATATGACTGAATTCACTAAAAGAGGAATTGTTTTATTTCTTATGGATTAGCACTATAAATGTCAAGTTTATAGCCATTGAAACCCTACCAGAATTCCTAGTCTCCTTTAATAAATTTAGCAGATCAGGGCCAACAATATAAAAAAATGGAAATAAATTCAACAATCCAACCATTAGGCCCCAAACTCTTTTCCCTTGCAAACCCAAATAAAGTATTCTTCACTTCCTCTAAAGTGATAGGTTCACCAACCCTCCTATTCACTTCTGCACTAAAGAAGGGAGGGTAATTCTGGATAACATCTAGGTGATGTAATATATTGTTACCAACTCGTTCTTGAAACAAGGCTTGAAAATAAATTTTAGCCTCCACTTCCAACTCTTCCTACATCCTAATAACCTGTCCATTTAAACCTTTAATCTACCATATAGAATTGGATTTCCTTCTATGTTTGGATCATTAATTGAGTGAGGAGTACCCTTACTTAGTTGATGTATTTTTTGGATCTCTCTCCATGACAATTCTTTTCCAAATCAAATTTATGGAAAAAGTTGGAAATACTATCCCCTTGGGAAATACAAATTGCCCCTTGCTTCAACATCTAGGTCTCCTATTCCATTGACAATATTTTAATTTTCCTTGTTTTCAAATCACCCAATGTTGTATTATGTGTTTCTGAGAACACCCTTGAATATATTTCTTAATTCTCACTTTAATCCTTTCCTCAATACCAAAAAGCTCAACTTTCAAGTGCTTTTTCTCACCCCTTTCCCACTTTATAACCCATGGATTTATATTTTTGATATTTTCAATGACATGACTTATATCCAAATTGCCCCTCCCACCTTCAAAGGGACACCAATGTTCTCTTACCATTACAATAAAATCCTTCTCCCTTGACAAAGAATGATCAAACTTATAAGGAAACTTGTAATTTACCTCCGATAAATCCAGCTAAAGCACAATAGGAAAGTGGTCTAAAATATTGATCATCTTAGTCCAATATCGATATTTAAAAACATTCTCCAATAGATCTTCTTCCATAATAAATATATCCAACTACTTAGCCATACCCACATCCCCTTGTATTTCATTCCTTCAAGTAGGTATAAGAGGATTAGGAACAAGATCCACCAACTTGGCCTCTTAAAATGTGTGAGCAAAGAACCTTGCCAACTAGTCCTATCTCAATTTTAAACCCTAGGACTCTTTATCACTCAGGGTAATTTAAGATCCCCCCCACATAAAACCAAGATCTTTGAACAAACCACCCTAGCTCAACTGAACCTAGAAGTCCTTCTAATCCTTATAAGGGCCATAATAGTTCAATAACTTAATCAATAAACCAAAGTCCTGAAAAATAACTTGTACAATTATACCTACAATAGAATGAAAATATTCAAAATGTTCCTTTTAAGGATTCCATTTAGAGATCATTCCACTGAATAAATCCCTTGTGTCTACCAAACATACATTCCAACCCATTAACAAGGAGGACACCAAATCCACGTATTTTTCACCCAACAACATATTTTCTTACATGAAAACAATATCATGCCTAATAAACGAGAAGAGACAACTAAGGGATTTTTTTTAAGCCCCCCCAAAACCCCTAATATTCAAGGAGAGCATAATCCATAGGAGATACTCACTGAGGGCTTCCCCACTATAAGGGACCTAAAACTACCATTGATACTACCAATAGAAAGTTCATCCCCCACTATGTCCTCACAAGGTAAGGGAAGTTTCATGTTTGGATTTGCTTTCATCAACGCTAAGATCCCCCCTTCCATGATGATGTCCAAAAGTTGAAAATTGGGGTATTATATTTAGATTATAAACGATGGAAATGGTGGCAATGGCTATATAAATCTTATCATCGTTATGTCTATTGAAGTCAATTTGTGAAGATCCTTCATGAGAAATTTGATCATGCCATTCATTATTTATGTCAAATAACTAATGTAATAACCCTAGGTTTTAATCCCATTATAGTCATATTTTAAAAAAAATTATAGAAAGAAACTAGTATATATAGTGTATATTCATCAACCAAATAGTATCAGATAACTAGTGGAAATTTAAAACAGTAAGCCATTAAGAAGAGTCATTGCTTGCCCAATCAATGACCAACCTAAGAAATTTTCATGCAAACCTTGTTCATATTCAGGCACCAACTCTTATATCCTCAACAACAGTTGAGGGGACAACTCTCCACCCAACCGTCACCCAAAAAAAGTTGAGGTCCCTGATCCCTCAACAATTAACACTATGCTAGACCCAGGTGAGACCTTAACTCTTTTCTCTATCATTATCTATTCAAAAAATAATTACCTCCTTATCCTCATTCACTACAAACATGAACAAAATAAAAAAGAAACCAAGCAACAAATCCAAAAATCTACCCATAAGAATAGATTCCCCACCTCTTGGTATTGCCCCATTTTTATTACTAGATTTCCTTATTTTATTCAATTTCTTAATTTTTCATGGATGAAACAATTTTCATCCATGCACTTCAATTAAATTACAAGAGCACATTTCTCTTTTGATTTTTTATATATTACTTGATATTTTACCTATACCATATTCTATTATACTTATACTAATGTTTAAGGTTTGGGTGTTACATACTCCCCCCCCCCTCGCCTTCAGGAAACTTTGTCCCAAAGTTATAACGCCATAGAAACAAATACACATACTCACTCAATTATTTATGTAGACAATATGTAATATAGGTAGCTAGTAATATTGTGGAGATGAGAGATTTATACTTGTGGCCATCACACATAAATATCCCACCTGCAGTAATACAATCATGGTGCCATAAGTTACGCCATGATCTTATTTAATTTCCTAGGTGTCTAAAATGTAAGCAATCATACAATCTGTGAATCAACCTGCTCACGCACTCATGCATTAATCAATTCAAATAAATAAATAAAAGTACACATTGATGAAACTCCCTCCTTCCTTACTCACCCTTTCCCTGAGAATCACTAGAGGCACAAGGAGAAGAAATAAAGTGGATGCCTTAAAATATATTGTCAAGGAATGTAAACCCTCCCTCTTGTTAATATAGGAGACCAATATGGATGTTGAAGAAGCAGTGAATATAGGATTGAATATATATACAAATAGTGTTGGGTCAACCATTAGCCCTCATGTTGCTTTAGGAGGAATTGCAACTTCTTGGGACTCTAAAAGATATAGAAAAGTAGAGAATATACATACTCAACATTGTTTATTTGTTGAGCTTAAAAACTGTACACTAAAGAAATAACTAGAATACATAATGTTTATGCACTTATCCATTATACTGATAAAGTGTTTTGGAGGTTGTTACACATATTGAAAGATAATGATTTCGTTAATATAATCATTGTAGTAGTGGACTTCAATTTCACTATATCAAAAAAAAATGAGGGGATTTAGGGTATGGGGTCAGTCTTGAGAACATTTGGAATACCTTTTCTATGAATGGAACTTGGTGGATACTCCTTTGAAGAAAGGAATCTACACCTAGGAAAATAAAATGCAAGGTATTAGGAATATAACTTCTAAATTGGACCACTTCCTCATAGATAATTCCTTTATGTTGGATAATTCCTTAATATATTCAATTATACTTCCTTTGGAAAGATCACATCATAAGCCCATTACCCTATATATCTTCGGTGAAAAATAATTTTACCCCAATCCCTTTCATATTGTGACACCCAATGGAAGCAAGAGAGTGAAGCCATGAACATCATTCAATAGAAATGGAAATCCAACTGCATTAATAGCTCTCCACCATACATTTGGGAATCTAAATTAAGACTTGTAAAAGGTGATCTAAAAGAAAAGATACAGATCTTTAGGTGACCAAAAAAGAGAGGTCACATCTCAATTTGAAGATCTCTAAATTGACATGGAAAGAAAGGATATGAGAAAATACGTTATGATGCAAGAACAAGAGAATAACACAAATTCCACAACCTATGTAGATATGAGGAGGAACTATGGTGAACCGATTTGAAGAGTCTCTAGTTGAAAGTAGTAGATGAAAATACAACTTTTTACTGTAAACAAGAAAAGAGTAGAATGCACTGAAATACCATCAAAGAGCTAAATGATCACAATGGAAGGTGTATCATAGAATTCAATTATATTAAGGAAGAGGCATATATGCACTTCAATAACCTCTACAATGAGACTAGGATTACCGATCCTAGTGCAATAGAGGACATGTTACAAAGTATTCCATCTTTGGTAAGTTAGGTAGAGAATGTCACTACTCAAAAAAGAGATCATGCATGGTGAGATCAAAGAATCCATTTGGAACCTAGACCTTGAAAAATATTTGGGGCGATATGGGTTCATAATCTGTTTCTTTAGAGCAAGTTGGCACATAATAAAGCATGATCTATGCAAAATTCTTAACCGGACTAGGGAAAAGGACAAGATTTGCGGCTCTACTAATTCATCCCTCATTGATTTAGTACCTAAAGAGTCTAACCCCTCCTCTCTCTCTCTCTCTCTCTATATATATATATTTGGGCCTATATTTTTATGTAACATGGCCTATAAATTTCGAACCAAATTTCAGCAACAAGGTTAAAGGTTGTTCTCCCAAACATGATTTTGGAGAATCAAGGAGAGTTTATGGTAAAAAAGAAAAATAATCAATAATACTATTATGGCTGAGGAGACCATACATTCCAACTAGGGTTGTAGAGATAAAGGTACGGGGGTGAATGAAGATAGGTAGCACTTTTGGCCAAAACTAATGGTGAAAAAATAATTGTTTTACTGATTTATTAAATTGAACCCCTCAAAACTCATATTTGCTACATTAATTACGAAATGAAACAAAAAACCTAATTGTAGGTAATTATGTTTTCTTTCCATATTTTTTTTTAATTTAATAGTATAATTTAATATGTCGAAATTGCATTTAATGATAGACTTGTCCTTGTAAATTTTAGGAAAAGTTAACAAGTGACTCGTGTGAACATAAAATCATTGCATCTAAGATGTGCATTCTACAACCTAGTAGGGGAGAGATATGTAACTCCTTCCGTTCTCATCCTAGAGTTGACACGCGTCCTTTATAAAAAAAAAAATGATATTAAAAATAACATGTCAACTTAAATTAAATTTAAATTATTTAGAATTGCATATATATAAAACAACATAAAATAAACTAAAATCATAAACATTGGATTACACGTTTCCTCAACATTTTCACTCTAAAAAATGGTTTGCAACTTGAGATATTTGATCCCTCTAGGTGCTTGGTAGATCGCCTTTTAGATGGATCTATGCCAGTTTAGTGAAAATGCATATATATATATAGATATATGATCTGCACAGAATTCACTTGGGTGTAAATATTTGTTTGTAATTTTCTTATGAAAATTACATTTTTGATTAATTTTCAAAAGTGACCAGTGGTAATTTTATTCACATTTTGCACACACTTGTGTGCATGTAATTTTTTTTTATGAGTAAAAAAAATCAAAAGACAAAAACACCCTTTTGAAGAGGACCTATTTCTTTTGGGTGTATTTATTTTTGAAAGTTTTTGGTTGTGCACTTTTTCTGTTGTTTATTTTTCTTTGCATGAAGTTGTGGACATGGTTTTCAAGAGTAAGTTTGTAAAGAAATTAAAAAAAAATACCATACAAACTCCAAAACACGTAAATTATATGTCAATGGAAAGACAATTCATTGACGAATTTACTGGTAGAAGTATGCCACCTAATGTGAATCACAAGACAAAATTTAGACCTAGTAAAGAGGGCATAAAAATAAAATTGTAGGAAAAAGGGCTAAAGGATTGTATTTAAAGACCTCGATTGAGCTAATAACTCAATCGAGGTCTTTAAAACCCTCGATCATGGTTTTGAATGGATTTTCAAATACCTAGATCGAGGGTTTAAGAATGAAAATCACAAAATCTTGATTGAGCTTCATATCTCAATTGAGCATTTGTATTTCAGAAGCTCGATCGAGCCGTATAAGCTCAATCAAGTCATTGAACTCGATCGAGCTACTTTATCAATATCGTAGAATCCTAAAGTTATGTGGGTTTGGAATTTATCATGAAGCACCTCGATTAAGCTTTTTCTCTTCATAGGCGGGAATAGGTGGGAAAATTCCTGCGTATTTTTCTAAATATTTGAAATTCCGCACAAGAGCTCGATTAAGGGTTTACTTAACCCTTGATTGAGCTACACACCTCGATCGATCTAGGGTTTAATAAACCCTCAATCAAGCCTATGTATAAATATTGATCAAGGGATTAGTAAAAGATTAATAAAGCTCATTGTTTTCCATCCTCACACCCTCCCCTTTCCAAAATGTGTTACTCATCTTCATGGGAAACCCATGATTATTAGAATCGATCTTGCTAATGTCTTTAATTGTGTAAGACATAGATTTATTTATGTTGTGATGGAAATATTGGTTCTCAAGTAACTTCATCAGATGGATCAAAGTATGCATTGGACATCCTTGGATCCCCCCCTTTATTAATTACATGCCCACAATTTTTTGATAGCTCAAGGGGGATATGGAAAGGGTGCCCCTAAAACCCTTTCCTGTATACTTTAATGGTAGAATATTTTAATAGAAAATTGAAGAAGGAAAAGGAAGCAAGAAATATCAGAGGGATCCTTATCTCTATATGAGTCAAACATATATTCAATCATGCCTTAATTCACTAATGAATCCTTATTTATGGGTGGAGCATCTTTAGTTAACACTAACAAATTAAAGAGGATTCTTGATAAATTTATTGAAGCCTCCAAAGGACTAGTGAAATCAGGTAAAATCCGAGTGTTGAGTTGGAATATATCCCAAGCTATGCTAAGGATAATTTATGGAATATTCAAGTTTAAAGGATAGCATCAATGGACTCCGTTCAAATACTTTGGTACCCCAATCTCCTTGAAAAGTCCTAGATCAATACACTAGAGCCAACTAACTCAAAAAAACAAAATTAAAACGCAATACTGGGGAGTGCAGTGGCTTAGTGATGCTCATAAGGTTTTCCTCATTAGAGGAAATATCAACTCAAAATGGGCCTCCTAAGGAAAATTAATAAAATAATAGTTAAAATAATAAAATAATATTTATTAATTTTGGAGGAAGAAATGAAAAAACTATTTTTTTGTTCATATTTTCGACATATCTCCCTATGTTTTTACTCAAATTTCGATCGAGAGAGCTTGTTGGATGCGGAATTGAATTTCGCATCCAACGAGTACCCACTCGGCATACTTTTGATGGGCCACTCTACCCCAAAAAAAAGAAATACCCAAAAAAATGTGATGATGATGTCATCATCATGTTTTTTCATGTATTTCTTGTTTTGGGGTAGTGGGGGCCGTCAAAAGTATGCCAAGTGGGTACTCGTTGGATGCATAATTTAATTCCACATCCAATGGGCTCTCCCGATCGAATTTTGAGTAAAAACATAGGGAGACATGTCAAAAATACGGACAAAAAAGTAGTTTTTTTTATGATACCTATCCCCAAATTTATATTAAAAAATTGCTTAAGAGGTGCTCCCTTTTTGAATTTTAAAGCATTTTGATTGGCTAATACATGATGACATGGAATTTGTATTATTTTTGGAAGGCCCATTTTAAATTGAAATTTCCTCTAATGAATTAAATAGGTCATCTACTATATGCATTATGAATAGAATCAACAAAGAATATAATTTTTTTGTGGCAAGGAGGAAAGTCTAATCAATACAAGTTCCATCAAGTTAAATAAGATGTTGTTTTCCCCTATGACACATGGGAGGCTAGGAATCAAGGACCCACGATTAATGAACTTAGCTTTGGGATCCAAAATTCTATGGAAATTCAACATTGGTGCTACGGAATGGTGGAAAGAAGAAATTAGGAAAAATGTCTTCGTGCTCCTAGTTTAATATATATTGACAAGACCAATTTGGATGGAAGAGGGTCAACTATATGGGAATTATGCAAAGCTAATTCCTTCATCCTTCAACAAGGAATATATTGGACTCCTTGTAATGGGAAACATATACAACTTTGGGACGACATGATAATGGGAAGAGATCCTCTCATTTTGAATCCAACGCTTCAGAATATCATTATATTGCTCAAGGATAATGATATCCCAACCTTATATAATCTATGGAGTGGGACTCCTATGGTCACTGATGCTCATGAAAGCAGTGCGATATCCTAGACCCATTTTTGTTCCAATTCATAGATTAAATCTCCTCTTTGCATGGTTTGACCCCTATTAACCCCTCCTTTAAGGACTCAAGAGGTTGGGGAAAATATGGATCCTATTCTATGTGAGAGGGGTATCATTATCTAGTGGCCAATTCATCACCCTCTACAATTAAAGTAACGGAAAATAATATGGAATATGGACAATTTGTTAAAATCAGTTCCTTTTGGTGTGTTCTAGCACATGTGCTAACCATGGAAATATACAAAAGAGAAAAAAAACAAGGGCCAAGTCAATGTGTTTTGCATATGAAAAAGGAAGAAACCTCTAAACATAATTTTTTGGAATGCAATTTCACTTATCAAATTTAGGTATTCTTTTTGTAGGATCTAGGTACTAACATTATTCTCCCTCAAATTAGAAGAGACCTATTTTAAAATTGGACATTTCATCTGTGGTTCTCTACATAAAAAATGTAATCTACATAAATTTTGTATTTCCAAACTCAAATTTGTATTTTGAAAGATTTGGCTGGACATAAATAAATATATTTCCCTATAAGAGTCTTCTCACCCCATTATTGGCAACAACACATCCCATTTCAGCTGCTAAAATGGGAGCCCCATTTATTTTTCACTAAGGTTTCCTTCAAGGTTATGATTTTTTGTTTATGGGGTCTTATTCATGATTACTATAAGTACTATGTTTTGGTTTTCAATAAATTTGCATTAAAGCATTGTTTTTTTGTTTTGTTTTGTGGATTGTGGAAGCAACATTTTTCATTTGTTATGTTTTCTTTTTTGCAACCCGCATTTTGCAATCCGCAAACGCAGATAACGAAAGTCCCTTTTTTGGAGTTTTTAAAGATTGTTTTCCCGCAATCCACAACCCACAAATGCGGATTGCAGATTTTGAAATTTCTATTATTTTGTTTTTTTTTTGCTTTTCTGCATCCCGCAACCCACAAATACAGATTGTAGATGTCGGATAATATTTTCACGAATAGAATATTAATTTTTGGTTCTGCATTTCCGCAACCCACAATGCGGATTAAAGAAATCAGAAACTCAATAAATAATAAAATTGCAAAATTGCCTTCTTGCAATGCAGATTGTGAAAGCTAGGAAATCATCTTTTGGTCACAAATATCATCCCACATTTCCGCAACCCGCAATGCGGATTGCGGATTTCGGAAATCAAAATAGAGAAAATTGGTTAAATTTTATCTCCCCAATTCTATTTCCCCCTCTAATATCTACCATTGATTTGTTCAAAATCTACGACATAGATCTATTTCACCGTTGGAATTGGCTAATTTAAATCATTCAAATTTTATGATTTGTTCACTGTTTCAACCTATGATTTTAACCCGCGCAAATATTTTACTGTGATTTTCTCACCGTGCCCATGAATCCTCTTGTTTTCAAGCTATCTACAAGTAAGTTCTTGAATTCCTCAATTCTCAGTGGTTCAATTTCGTTATTTTTATCTTGGGTAAATTTTAATTATTCTGCTCCAAATTTTATCAGAATTTACCTCCCAATCTGCAACTATGTCGAGAAATACAAGGTCTAAAACCACTGAGAACGAGTGAAAGAACAAGGACCCTAATGCTGGTATTATCTCTGAAACTAGCGGACGGGTGTCAGAAACCTATTACCTAGATTGGTCCCGATTTTATGCCATTTTTTATAAGGAAATTTTTCTACCATTTCTCATGACCAGTTAGCTTACAACAATCTAAGCAAGTCCCAGATTCATTTTATAGTGTTCATACTTTCATTTATTCCCTACAAAGACTCGATTAAGTGGGCACTCGACCATGCAAACCCCAAAGACCGCTCCTTTGATGATCATGCACACACCCAATTGGCTTATTTTTGCCTAGAGGTGTTTGCAAGAGCATACACACTCAAACCACCACAAGAATTGTTGAATAAGAAATTTCTTGAAACTTTCATCCCAGTACAATTTTGAAGAGATGATGAGATCATGGATGGATAGCCCTACAGAGTTTGTCCCCAAGCCTAGTAAATCCTATCCCATTTCCTGGTTTAGGGAGCCATTTTATCCATTGTAAACAATACTCTACAGGTTTTACGAGTTGGCTAACTATACTGTATTCAAAGTAGAATGGGAACCTATCACCCATCATGTCCCAACTACAGGGGAATCCTTCAACTAGGAACAGATTCTCTCAGTCGTTTTGAAGAAATACATAGAGAAATATCATAAGAAGTCAACATCCAGGAATCCTTATTTTTATTTGTCGACCTATGTTATGGATATATTTTGTGCAACATCTCCTTTCTCAACTATGGGATGGAATTGGAAAAGGACTTCACCTCCTATCCACATCTATTGTTCAGCTCTATGGGAGGAAAATTTTGTTCCCCACATCTATGACATCTGTGACCATTTCATTGGGTCAATTTACCAGAAAATATTCAAAGGGGATGCCCCTACTTTCTCTGACATAGAAAAGGCACTAATCTCCACCATGGGAGATTGGTATGTGGGTGAGTACTTATCCTACATCAGAATTTGGGGAATCAACACTATTCATTTTCTACCCAAAATAGTGCTAGATAGGATGGTACTCCAAGAGATCTCTTTTCATACTGTCACTGATGGAGTTTTCCCAAATCTTACAACAACCAAGAGAAAGGGTTGCCCCAAATTTGCCCTCAGTTAGGGATTTTTGACTTTGCAAAATTCTACACATGCTTCCATTCTTGGAAATCCCATTACTATAATGAACTTAGGGAAGGTCCCCAAAATAATGCATGAACCTAAGTCATTCTTGGACAATCACTTTGTTCAGGAACACATGAATACCATTTATGTTCATCAGAAAGACCTCGATGACTCAATATATCAAGGGACTAATGACATTTTAGGAGTTGTAAGAATAATTTATTCACCTTAGGAGAAAAGTTTCATTTTCTAGTATCAGAAGGAGCTCAAGACATCAATGTTACATTACAGGAAGCTTCAATTGACACTGGAAGAGAATGTACAAAAGAAAACAACTGAAAAAGAAGAAAATGAGTCATTGGCCAGTAATTCTTCTAGTCCTGTTGATTAGTCAAAATATAAGGGTAAGTCTATTGTTGACTATCCTACAAGGTCCCAACCTTCGTCTACACTTCAGGCTCTGCTCAAGTCAACAGATATAAATAAAATCCTAGAAAAATTGAGCTCAAAAGTGGAAGCACATGCAACAGTTCCTCTGCCACAACGAAAGAGACAAAAAGGTTGAACACGCCCTTCCATAGTTACATGTACAAGCATCAGCCCCAGAACCTCCACCACAAAGTTAAAGGGTAGAAAAACCAATTCTACAAGTTGAGCCAATTCAACAAATTGATCCACCACCCCCTACGAATATTGAGGTGCAGGATATTGAAAGAAACCTTGAGGAGGATATATCTCCCTCCACTTATGTATTCCTTGTTACGATTCCTACCATCATCCCACCAATGATTTCAACCACCCAAACAACTGGGAATCATTTTGAGACTGTGGTTCCTCTACATACCTTTTCTAAGACTAATCTCTCTTAGATTCTTTCTTCCACTAATGGTACACCTATAGTATCATTACAGATGCATATTTATAAACCTTTTTTCACCTTACCCATTTTTTCAGTAGCATTTGAGTTTCCTACCATTTCCACATTTCCACAAACCCATTCATCAGTCTCACGACCTGGTAGCTCTTCCATCCCTACCAATTCCCCTGAACTTATCACTTCTCTTCCTATTTCCACCTTCTCACCACCTACCTCTTATGCCTTCACACATTCCACCTCTATTTCCTCAGTTAATATGTCGATCCCTACCCCTGACACTTCCCATCTTGCCCCTATAGTTGCAACCTTTGAAGGAACCATCTTAGCAGCAGAGGAGGTGGCTGACTTTAGTGATGATGCAGTTGTTTCATTAGGGGAATACTTTTGGAGAAGGACAAAAAATGATTTAGTTAAATAAGGATCCAAAAGATGTAGGGAAGGAACCTTTAAGCAAGTTTTAGTGCCAAACCAGATTGTATAGAGGAGGGATTGCAATGATGTCAAACAAGAGGCTTTAGAGGCTACAACTGCCATGGGGGCCTTTGCAAGAGAAAATTATGATTCGGTTTTCTTGATCAATAAGGAATTTGAGGAAAAACAATAGGAGCTGTAGAGGTCCAAGCAGGATCAAGATCAGGAAAATGCACAATATCAACAATAATTACAAGATTTCAAGAGTGAGTATGAAGAAAAGCCGAAGCAAATTCAAGACCAGAATGTTCTTCACAAGAAAAATCTTGAAGAAGCATAAGTATTAAATGATAAACACACATGGAATATTGCCACCCTTAAAGATAAGCTTCAATATTTTCAATTTATATATGTTACTTCTTCATTCTCTAAATTCACAGAGGAAGAATTTAAACAACTAGCTTATATAATTCATGATGATATTTACCAACGAATGGTTAGTATTTTTGAAGGATTCAATGAGATGCAAGAAACATACAATGCATTCGAGCACCATTCTAACCTCCTCTATGATCACAATCTAAGGAGGAATGAAGAAACCAGATCTTACGATACTCTGGTGGATTGTAAAAAGTACATCAAGGATAGTCTTGATGATTTACCAGTCCTGGACAAGGGTAAGATGAAAATAATCCAAATTTCAATTGAAACATGGGAAAGTGTCTGTGAAATGGTAGAATCCATCATTCAAGATGGACACGTGGCTTGCAAAAAGAGATGGTTTGCTTCAGAAACTTTGCTAGGTTTTCTGGATATTCCACTACTGGATCCAATTAATGAAGCTCTGCCTCTGAAACTTAAGCTAGAACAGATCGAGAGTGATTTTGAAAAGAATAAGGAGAAGATTCAACAAATCAATCAGCTTCACCTAGATCAAATCAAGGAATGGATTGAGTCACCTCTCACATCAAAGATGAGAATTGACCTCTTCCTCCGAGAATGGGGAAAGGTTAAAAAAAGAGATATCAGATCCTTGATTTGCAAGGCTAAATTGCACCTAGAGCATGCCCAACATCATGACATAAATGATTTGTTAGATATATTTTCCAAGTGGTAGTCTGCCCTTGGAAAATCTTAAATTTGATATTTTGTAATCCCATATATTGGGAGTATTTTTATTTCTTTGTAACATTTTGTAATAATTATTTAAATAGGAGGGATGTCTCCCAAAGGGGTGGCCACAAAAGTAATTCTACAGGAAAATAGGAGAAAGAACCACCAAGGACATACCAGGGATGCTACGTAATTTTGCAAGATTGCAATTTCTTACAGTTTTAATAAAATATACATTGTTTCTTATGTCATGTTTTGGTTATCCATTAATTTTTTTTGTGGATTCTGGTTATTCTTTTATCTTCCTGACAAATTGATCATATGTTTCTTATTTACCAAACATGCTAACTAATGTATTGATTTTTCATTGCAATGTTAATGTGTTGTATATGCATTAAATAGATGTATTTAATTAATTCATATGCCATTAATTGCAACCATTGAACAATCACTTATGTCCACACTGAATTTTGAATTGGTATTATTATGATAGAATCGTTATACATATATAATACTTTGAGTAAAGCAGTACAATTTTCATTGTTTCAGTTTCATTTAAAGTTGGAAAAAGGAACAAGCCTGATTTTATTTCTATATGTTGGGTTACATTTATTGTCACAAATTATAAATATAATTGTTATACTTAAAATTATTCACAATTATCGTCTCAGTTTTCTTAGACAGTCCAGTATTCAGTTACTCTAAAACATTTCTGGATCTTCCTTGTAGGAAGAGCAGATCCATTTGGATCTGAAAAAACCTTGTGCTAGTGGAGGCCTTGTATTGATAGGAGTTAGTCACATTAAACAACTCGGGGATAGCATCATATCTACATGGGATTGATTTGAATCCTTTCTGGTTGGAATATATCCTCTTGTTGATTGCCTTTTAGTTTATCCAACAACCTACAAGTCCAGGGCATCAACAAATGGCGCTAGAAGGAGGTCCATAGTTAAACATGTCAAGAAAAAACAAAAGTAAGCCTCCTCCTCCCAGATCACTAATTATCACTAGAAGCCAGATTCAAGCTTCTATGTCTACAACACAACATGTAGGAAGTCAGACAACAGTCCTTATCACCCATGTCCTTGAACAAGATAACATAACATTAGAAATTCTATTTTTATCACCAAATAGGGGAACCCTCATCCTCAAAAAACTGAGAAAAATTACTCATGATAGAACTACCAAGGTAGAGAAGAGGACTAAAATAGTTCTAAGCCTCATAGATGCTTTGTCCTTATGTCATTCAACTAATAAATCGTTTGTTAACACAAGCACTTAAAACACCATTGAAAAGGGAGTAATTCCTCAGATCCAAACAGATCTATTGTTTAAATAGACAAAACATCCTCAAGAAGATCCCCATACCAACATCTAGTTTGGTGGACCACCACCTACACCACCTGCTTTGTCTTCATCACCATATGAGGACTCCTTTGATAGTAAAACATCTTCAAGTCCTTCTTCATCCAAAGAAACACCAATTACTGAATGACTAAACAATCCCTGGCTAGATCAGTATGCAGTCTTTGTCCCTGGGAAACAACATAAGTTTCCTAAGAATCCCGAGAAGTGGATCCAAAAGTTCAATCCATATGAAACATTCCTTGATGAGGATCATATTAAAACTTTTATGCAATCCATTCGATTAAGAAATGTGGTACATGAGGACATAGTATGCATATTATTTCCCTATTCCTTTGAAGGACATGATTCCACTTGGTACTTTACCTTGGAGTCTAGGTCTATCAACTCTTGGGATGATTTTGAGAAGTTGATTCTACAAAAGTTTAACGATGGAAACACCCCCGAAGATATGGTAATGGATCTATCCTCTTTGAGGATAAAGGGAAAAGAGAGAGTGAAGGATTTTAACCAAAGGTTTTCTTGTTTGAAGAATAGGATTCCTACCAATGTTCTTCTTATGGAATAATTATTGATCGCTTACTACATTAAGGGTTGTCTACTCCCATCGCTATGTGGGTTAAAAGGACACATAAAAGTACTCTACAAGAAGATTTTTTAGAAGCTATCTTAGTGGAGAAAGACATGTTCTGATTGAAGGACAATCCAGATGTTCAAGCAGACCAACCTTCTACATCTAGAAGGAGGAAAGATAAATTTCCCAAACCCACACCCCAAACCAAGGACCCTTTCAAGATGGACAAAACGAAGAAGTTATTACAAAATATTTCCAATGACATGGTCTATCTCAAGAGAAGTAACACTAAAAACCAAGCCAATAACAGAGGTTTGGAAATGCCACCTTTTAGGAGACGTTACCAGTATCCTCAGAATCAAACTCCTCTGAATACTGATGAGACTCTGACTACTAATGATATTTAAACCATTTTTAAGGCCCTAACTTCTGGACCCTGAAATTCCCATGATGACAGTAGGGACAGTTGTCAAGGAGCTATAGATTCTATACCTCCCGATGAAGAACAAGATCAACACCTGGATACTATTAACTGTTGTTCAAAATTACCCATGGAAGAAGAAGAAGATGTTTCTAAATATATATTCAACGTACAACACTCCTATAACACCAAGAGTAAAGGCCAAACATCACATGAAATTCCACCATCAACATCCACTCCTAATGCAGGTAAAGGAGTAACTCCAAAAGAGAAGGTAATTCCTAAAATTGAATACAATTTGGATGATGATTTAAAGAAGGATAAAGCTAATATTGCTTTGTTTGAACTTTTGAAAATACCCTCTACGAGGGAAAATCTACCCAAAAGTATGATTTTGAATAAATCAAGAGAAGTTCAAAGCAATAATTTGGAAAGTTTTGCAAAGCCTAGTATGAAAATGACCCCTCCTTTCTTACTCACTTTTGAAGTTTTCAATAGGAACGTCCATAATTGTATGATTGATTCAAGGGCTTCATCCAATTTCATGCCATTATCTGTCTGTAAAAAATTGAATGGAATCTAGGAACCATGCCCCACCAAAATAGTCCATTTGGATAGATCAAGAGTTAAGGTGGTAGGTGAGTTAAAGGATCTCCTGTTAACATTATCTGTAGATCCTAGGATTCATCAGACAGTGGAAATTGTTATTGTTGATATCCCTAAAACTTATGGTATGTGGTTGAGAAGGGATATTTTGCTACCAATTGGTCACATTTGTGGCTACCTTACAATGGGAGACCAAATCATATTAAAATTATAAGGGAACCTTTTATGAAACAAACAGTCACAGATCTTAATGATCCAATTGAACCTGCCATTTTTTTATATCTCATCTATAGAACATCATACTTTTGATTCTTTATTTGGAAATCTTCCTGCTGATTCCTCCCCTGCTGAGGATGTTGATAATTTTTCTGAGATAAATAATTGCATAGTTGTCCCATTTACGAGTAATATTTTCCATAATGTATATAATGTGGATACAAATTTTAAGTTAGATTTGTCTTTTTGGACTTTTTTTTATGGATCTAAATCCAAGGATGGTGCTAGTGCAAGTTGTGTACTAATAGATCCAAAAGGAACCAAACTAATGATTTCCTACCTAATTGAGTTTGAATGCACAAATAATATTGCTGAATATGAGGATCTTGTATAGGGACTCAAGAAAGCGATAGACCTGGGTGCTCAAGTGATAGAATTCTACAGTGATTCCGATATTATAGTCAAGCATGTAAGGAACCAGATCCATTTCTTATCACCTCATTTTCTTAATTATCAGAAATTGGTTAGGGATATGAATAACTCATTTAAAGATTTTAATATTAAATCCATCCCTAGATCACAAAACTTTGATGCATATCTATTAGCTAATACCACATCCAATCTCATTCCCCTAGAAGGTATGTCCCCCGACACTTTTTCCATTGAACTTATGTGCAAACCCTCTATCCCTGATAATGTAACAAGTTGGAAGGTTTTTGATGACGAATTACATATTTTAGACTTCTTAACATCCCATGATACCTTTAAGGACGTAGCTATAGATGAGGCTAAACATGCCAATTCTTTATTTGACCATAGTTTCCATTACCATCTTATCCCCAAGTCATTTATAAATATAGAGAAGTACTATAACTTGCAGAATAAATTCAAAGGTAACCCTAATTGCGAGGCACACATTTCTTCCCTCAATTTCAAAACTGTCAATCTTGGAAATGAGGAGTACCCTCAACTTATCAACATAGGGGTTAATTGTTCCCCAGAAGAAGAGAGGGATTTAATTAAACTTTGTAAAGAATTCAAATGTGTGTTTGCATGGACACATGATGATTTGAAAAACTTTGACATATCCACCATGCAACACAACATACCTTTGAATCCTGACATAAAACCCTATCAACAGAAGTTGAGAAATATGCACCCCAGTCTTGAACCATCCATAAAAAAAGGAACTTGAGAAACTATTGAAATCTAGGATTATTTTTCCAGCAAGACATACACAGTGGATCTCCAACTTAGTCCCCGTCCACAAGAAGAGCATGGAAATAAGGTTGTGTGTGGATTTATGAAATTTAAATAGAGCATCTGAAAAAAGACAATTACCATGTTCCTTCAATGGAACATATATTGCAAAGGGTTGCGGGTGCAGAAATGTTTTCCCCACTGGATGGTTACTCCGGTTATAATAAGGTATTGGTAACATCCTCTGATCAACTCAAGACTTCTTTCAGAACATCTTGGGGCACATTTTCCTACAAAATAATGCCCTCCAGATTGATCAACGCTATTGCAACATTCCAAAGAGTTATGGATATATCCTTTAGATGTTTGATGCAAAATTCTATTGTTGTTTATTTGGATGATATAACTATTTATTCAAAGAAACAACATGATCATCTGTTTGCACTGAGACATGTATTTGAAAGATGTAGAAAGTATGAGATTTATTTGAATCTAAAGAAGTCAATTTTTTCATTAACCGAAGGTAAGCTTTTGGGTTTTATTGTTTCCAAGGATAGAATGATAACTGACCCCGAAAGAACATATTCCATTGCAAAAATTGGGCTCTTGAATTCGAAGAAGGCCATGCAATATTTCCTCGGTAAGATACATTTTATTGGGATATTTGTGCAAAATTTTGCACATATTGTTAGGCCATTGCAGGATCTAATTAAAAATGACACTTTATTTAATGGTTTGGTGTTTAAAATGATGTGTTTATCAATATTACGAAATCTATTACTGATGCTCCGACATTAATGTCCCAAGATTTTGATAAGGATTTCATTTTGTACACTTTTTCCACTGACTTTTCTTATGCTGCTGTTTTCACCCATAAACGAGCAGAGGACATAGAGATCTCAATTTCGTTTATGAGATTTACATTTAAAGGGGCTGAATTAAACTATACATAGTTTGATAAACAAGCCTATACTGTTTATAAATCAGTCAAACATTTTAGTCCTTATTTATTGAAATATAAAACGAAGGTGATTTTACCCTATGCAGCTATAAGAAATGTTCTGATTCATTAGGAGTTAGGAGAGAAGAGATCCCATTGGATGATGTCATGTCCCCAATTAAATAATTTCCAAATAATACTATTTGCAAATAATGTTTCACCAACCTACTAGTTCCCTAGGTTGAGATGGAGACATAAATTTTGTAATAAGGGTCTATGGGAACCAAAAGGGATTTAGTTTACTGTATTCAAATTTAAATGTGTCACATAAATTATAAATTATAAGAAAATAATGTGGTATGGGTTCATTAAGACACTTGGAAGCTTCTAGAGCCTTTGGGTGACTATATTCCCCGCACACTTGACATGATATTCATCCAAATTCAAACACATGGGTAATGTAACATTATTCGATGGTTATGTGGTGTAAAATATCATATAATGAGCTAAGTAATTCGAATTGGTAAAGGATGGTAACTCCCATTTAAGAGGAAGAGACTAGAAGACGAGGTGTGCCACTTGGAATGAGACTCTATGCACTCTATGACAACAAATGATGGAAGATTCTATGACAAGTATGACAAATTCAGACCTGATTGCTGACATATGAAAAATATGAAATGTGAGGGATAAAAATATCCACCAAGAGGTCTAATTTGGAAGTTATAGGAATCTATTCGAATTGGGGAAATAATTGGAGGATGAAGAGGAAGACACATGTCGTGAGAGTTACTAAACCACTAAGATGAGTTGGAGGAAGATCATGGAGGGGAATTAGACCTTAGGAGGCCTCATGAAGTAAATAAAATTATTTCATGAGGAATTGTAATATCTTTTGATCATTTTTTAATTTTCCTTTGGCATTTTGGAGAGATTTTCCTTGTCCATTGCACGGTGAGTGCACACTTACCCTCCTAGTGAACCAATTTTGAGGGAGTTGGATTCATTTCCAAGCTGGTTGATGGAGAGGCCATTTATACCTCTCATGGGAGATTAATAAAGTATTTTTATTTTCATGTTGAATTTCCTAGAGTCTAATTTTCATTTATCTCCCCATTCTTTCATTCCTTCTTCTCAATTTCCCCACACTCACATTTGATGGCACACTTGTTGGAGTGATTCTTGCACTTTGCTGAGGATGGATGATGTCCAAGATTTTATTTATGATGTATGGATATGTAATATCATATACATACTCTATTTAAGTATAAATATCATAAATACATGTATGAAAGGCTCACATTCCTCGTGCTCTTGAATAACTACTTTTCATGGATTTGGCTTCAATATTGAAGTAGCTTTATATCAGATTTGTATGAGGAAATTTATATGAGTTTTATGATGATTATGAATCAATATATTATGTATGGATCTGTAATATTATGTACACATGATCTGTAATTCTAAATATCAGAGATACATGTATGAAAATCTTGCATACTCATGCCCTTGCATCACTAGTCTTCATGGATTTGGCTTCAATCTTGAAGTAGTTTTATACCAGATTTGTATGAGGGACATTATATGAGTTGGATGATGTTGGGAAAGAAATATATGATTTATTAATCTGTAATTTAATTTCTATATCCTCTTTGGGTCTATATCCAAGAAACTCGTGTGAAAATCTTGCATTCCCATGCCATTGAATCACTAGTTTTCATGTATTTGACTTCCATACTAAATGAGTTGTATACCAGACTTGTATGAAGGGATTTATATGGTGTTTAATAATTTTTGGGAATCCATTGGTATTTATTATATGGTACCTATATTTTACATCCTTATATGAACCTTTAACTCTAGCTTTCATATGTCAAAATTGAGCTAGTTATGCAATTTCCCCATAAGCAATTTCACTGAAAGTTGTCAAACGAATGTGGAACTATATAACTAGTTTTCACAAATAATTACCATGTGTAATTATTTTCCATGATTTCTAATATCAGTCCCCATATTATTCTTACAAATTTGGTAGTTTCGTACATGAGTTGGGAAGCCCAGTTGGCCTACACCCTAGGGGGAATTTCATCACAATTTCCTAGTAATTTTTGGTCTTTTTGTCATCAGCCCCAAAAAAGGTTGTAGAGGTATAAATTCTGATAAAAATTATCCATGAAATAAATTGGGATTTTTTAATACTCACCATACCATCTTCTTTCAAATTCGGGACGATTTCGTGAAAGTTGGGACCCTCTATAGTCATGACTAGTTAAGCTCAAATTTTTCCCGAATTGCACTTTTCTTCAAAATTTCCAAAAAGGGACATTACAATGGTATCAAGGCATGGTATTGGAACCTATTTAATTTATTTAGGATAAGTATGAATTAATAAAACTCATCAAGTCATGTGTTGATGATACAACCAAGCAACTCTTGCAAGGATTCGTATTGATGGCTATCCAACTTAGGGGTGAGATGGCAGCAGGGGTTAGTAGAAGTTTCCATCATGGAGAGACACATAATACCATTCCTTTTAAATAATTTTATTATTTTTTGAATGCATATAGTCACAAGAGTGAAAATTAAAACTCATTAAGGAACAATCAACAATCCACAAGTAGGGAGGAGACTAAGGAGCCACCAAGTTTGGTGGTCAGTGAAACAAAAAAAGAATTACATTATGAGGATCGAAAGTCACTCCCAAGTGAATTTGAAAAATATGAGGAAACATCACATGAGAATGAAAAAGAGTCCCTTGAAACTATATAATATCATTTCGAGACACTTTCTATTGTGGACATGGACCAAAGGGAATCTACTGATGGATGCTTGGAATGTGAAAGAGTACCTACTGATGGGTGCTCACAACTATATGTTGGTGACATAGATATCAGATTGGAAAATGTTTCTGTAATACAAATTTATCATAATAATGAATATTAATACCTTTTGACATATAATGAAGAACCAAGATCAACTTCCCCATCACCACTTGAGCTTAAAGAAGTTGATCAAATCAAGTAGAAAGAAGAAGAGGAGGTTTGGTCTCATGAACCATGCTTCATTGAAGGGTATTTAAATATGAGTGAAAGGGATATACAATATTCCCTTATCATAATCCATGACACTCAATCATTGGTATCAAATTCTTGTTGGAAATTTTCTTCATTAAAGGAGCCATCCTTCCTTGAAGACATGGAAAAAATTCAAAGAGCAATGTGCAACACCAAAGGTAATTTAATGTATTTGATTTTTGATACAAAAAATGTGATTGAGCTTAGTGAATGGTTACATGAATCATACTTGAAGAATAATGAAGATATTCATAAGCTCAAAATTCAAAATGAGAAAATCTTGAGAGGTTGCAAGATACTTGTTCTTCCTCCTATGTTTCAAATCTCCATATGGTAGATTACTTGGAGGATTCTCATGAAATGATGGATCATGATAAACATGAAAAATTACAGGTTCTTGATGTGTTTGAATATGATATGGATTTGATCCAATCACTAGTTGTGGTGGAAGAGGAACTCGAGTTGCCTCTTCAAGATGGGTGCACACTTTTTGAAGAAGTGCATGATTCCACTACCTTGGAACCAACCTATGGGGAAAATTTGACATTTTTGAGGGAGGTAAATGTTCCTACATTTATGGAGCCTTCACATGATGAAAATTTTTCACTCTCTAATTCTTTGGGTGAGTTGGTTCTTTCTCCTACATCCTAAACTTCCAAATTTTGCAGCATTCATCCTACTGAAGTATGGGTGGAAGGTTTCTTTTTTATGGTGCCACATGAAGAGTATGGAATTTCTATCTCTCCTTTTGATTATGACATGATTAGAGAACCATATTCCTTACATTTGCAGCATCATCCATTGTTACATTATGATGATACACATCTACATGGATGCACATATGGTATTCACTTGAGTCACTTAGAGAGTCATAATTTTCCTTGCTCCTTTCCTAGTCCATTTGATGTTGGAGGAACTTCATCCCACACTTGGGTGAATAGATATATGATTGAAGAACATTATTTTTGGAAGAAAAAACCTTTGTTATTTCATGCTGATATACATATTCATGGGTGTATTGATGAGGATTATTGGAGCAACTTGAAGCCTTGGCATGTTTCCTTTGCTCCTTATTTGGTTCATATCTTGGCGGAGGTTATTCATTCGCTTTTTGGATGAAATAACACATGGATGATTATTATTTTGATACATCATACATTATTTTGGAGAAGAATTATAGGACTCGAGATCCTCACCTATGTCATTTGGGATGCTTGTGTGTATGGGCCACATGATGATCTCCTTACTTGGATGTACAAGCACTTTCATGATTATTTGATGAGGTACCTTCTTGATGTAGATTTGTATGATGTTGTT
>LPNX010994797.1:33572-85604 GCA_001517045.1 Pseudotsuga menziesii | reverse complement strand
TTTCAATGGTGAGCTATATCCACCATTGTTTTCTTTTGCAGCAGTTACTTGAAATATATCATCGTTTAATATTTGAATTGGTTGAACATGTGACAAAGGCTGGAAGAAATACTAGACTTTCATTTTTCCATCTTGTTGTTACAACTTGTTGAGGCTTACAGTTGCCCTTGCAAAAATTGTTTAAAAGAAGTAGTTGTTTCAGTTTCGAGCCAAATTGATTGAACAAATGGATACTGTCATTCATACCCACAGGAAAGGGATGCATTCAAAGAATAATTGATGATTATCTCAGGAAACAGAAAGGAAGTGTTTGCATTACCAACCTGTATTAGGGCCATTTTGAACCCTCTGCCTGAAGAATAATTAATGCATAATATCCTTAAAGGAATATATTAAGATAAAAAATTTAGTAGTTGATAATGAGGTATGTTTGGAAATGTATGACCTAATGAAAATTGTTTAACAGTTGTGCTTATCAGAAAGATAAAAAATGCAGTGCAAAGGCTCTTCACAGCTTACCTTAATTTTCCAGTGCCAACTTGCCCTTAGAGACATTTGCTGAGTTCTGCCAAAATAGAAATAGAATATCCTTCTTTGATGAAAGATATAGACATTGATGCATAATAATACCAAACATGCCTTTTGTTGCAGGGATGTGATGGAAGTCAGGCAAGCAGAACACAAAGCTTGGGCACAGGTTGAAATGCTAAAGTCTGCTCTGGATGAACATAGTTTAGAATTGCGAGTGAAGGCAGCTAATGAAGCAAAAGCAGCCTACCAATAGAGACTAGCAGCTGCTGAAGCTGAGATAGCTCGCTGGAGAGAGAGGCTTGATGCTTCAGAGAGGTAGCGTCTCTTGCCTGAGAGTTCTATATCTTTCCATGATTATTTGTAAATTTATGCCTTAAAAGTGACCATTGGTTCATGTATGTTATTGACAACTCTCAAAGAGTATTGTTGGGTAGCTTGAGAGCTTTTGAACTACTTCACATTTACAAGTATTACTCAATTGTATTTTTTCTTTGGCTAGCCCTGAAATCAGTTAACTACTCCAGTCTCCCTTATAGTCATCTTAGAAAGTAAAAGTTATACTATACCAATTTGTGGCCTCCTCAAATTGGTTTGCTGCCTTTTGTCCTCCATGGTTTTTCTTTGAAATATGGCACGGCTAGGGTGTTGACTAATATATCTTCTCTTTACCTGTTGAAATACTTAACTTAGAGAGTGCAGTCTTATTAATATTATTTGTGTTCAATCTCACTGATTAAAATCTTTTCTCTGGCTTTTAAAGTGGTGCTACATTTTTTAATTCCTGGCTTTATGCAGAGATGTATTTGAACTCACTGAAGCACTGAAAGCTAAAAATGAAGAAGGAGAGGCTTATATATTTGAGATTGAGGTTTGTTTTCTTATCTTGAAATCAAATTGGGGTAAAAAGTAAAAACTCTAAAGCTGGAAGACAATATTTTTCATGTTGTTTATGATTTTGACAGACTATTGGCCAAGCGTATGAAGACATGCAAACCTAGAATCAACGCTTGCTCCAATAGGTCACGGAAAGAGATGAATATAATATTAAGGTATGGAAAGGCGAATTTTGAGATTTTGTTTTTGAAATTTGTGGAATATTTTAGAGACCTCTTATGTCTTTTTTTTCAATGCATGCCATAATCTATGGTTTGTATTGCTGAATATTCTGGTTTCAAAGTAATTATCTTGTGCACCATGTTTGGGGTAGAGGAAATTGTTCAATGGGTCTCTCGGTCCAAAATAAAATGTCTAAAAACCTTATATGTTATTAGAGTCAAATTTCAACAGTAGTTGATTGCAGGATTATATGAAATCCCACATATGGCTTGTTATTAAGTGGGAAATTCCTAAATGATTTTTTGGACATATTCAGTGTATATTTGGATGTTATTTCAATTTGCTTTCCATTTTCATCTGTAGCAAATTGAAAGCTGATAGAATCTGAAATTGATTACAGGATTTAAGTTTGAGTAGGACTAGACTTGAAGGTTGTTATTTACAAGTTTTGTGTAAAACTTGTTCTTACTCATTTATTAGATTGAATCTTACCATGTAGAATGTAACCTGGAGCACTGAAGGTTCTATTACCTTTTCTGTATAAATTATTGATTTGGATTATACTCTATAGTCAGTGATATGTTAGCTTATCAAATTGTTCCTATCATCATTTTTGCAATGTTCTTTTAGTCCCCATCTGTGCTAGAAGCATGCCATAGTTTGTATCTTTTCATGTCCCCGTTTTCTGTCTGATCATTGTGTTTAGATTTGAGTTATAGAATCATGCCTTTGTTACATCTTAGTGTTGTTGCTTGTCTGAAAAAGTTTCTTGTTTGATCGTGATTCAGAGTCTGTATACATTTTATGGATAGTCTAATGGTGCAGGGTTCACGTAATCCCCAACCATTGATTTTGCATGTTGTATGGTTATGACTACAAGTACAAATAGGGATATGGATATTGTATCCATCGATTATGTTTAGTACTTTTGTTTTGATATCATTGGGAACAAAATATACATACACACATTGCATATTTATTATATAGGGGTTCTCATATTATGGAAGGGTCGAAGAAGGATCTTAGAAAATCATAGGTTGGATTAGAGTGTTCAATTAGTGTTTTTAGGGTTGGGTGGTGAAAGAGGGGTATTCGCTGAATTTTTCTCCAACCATGCATGATAATTGAAAATTTTGAAATAAACAAGGATTTCTTGGAGTATTTCATCAACCCTTGCATCTTTGCAACCTCTCCCATGATGCTGTCTTGATTTTAGTGTAACCTATGATTTCCTAGGGCCAAATCTTAAGTGTCACGAGTAAGTTATCGGTTACTTGTTTTTTCTTTCTTCTAGTTAAATGAGTTGTCTGTTAGAAACTGCCCATTATCCATGCATTAGCTAAGAGTGCATCAGCTACCAGTTAGCTATTGCTGGAAAAGAACTTTTGTGCTTAAGCAGGACCATAAGCTCAGTGCTGTAGGTATTCTTAGGTTTAAATCTAGGCTCCAATACATTCCTGGGAACTCAAGTTCATCTTGGAATCCAATTAAATGATTTGTATCCGTGAGCAACATTGGATCTGCATCTTTCCAAGGGTTGGGACTTTCTTCAACTTCCCATTTTAAGGTAGCTTCCCTATTCCTTGTGCTTTTGACATTTTAAATAATAAATATCCTACAATAAAAAACGAAAATACAAATATTAAATCTTGTAGACATAATTATGTCAATAGGTGAGTTATGAACATAAATCAAGTCTACCTCAAGTTTCGAGCTAAATCAAATGGAATTTGAGAAAAAAGATAGCAGGTGAACACACTTGGCTTCTCTAGCAAGTTTACAAAGGACAATGGTGAATATTAATTGTGAAATACCTCCATGAGCTGGTTAAGATTATTAATGACAACTATAAATATGCACGGGTGGCAAAGTTTGGTGATAAGTCCTGTATTTTGTTTTTGCAATGATTTATGGAGTTTGAGGATATGCCCTTATCTGAAATCCTTATGGCATGCTTAGGTGGCAAGGTGGGGTGCATAACTTTTGAAGAGAAATGTTTTGACCTTGTCATTTTCACCAAGGGTTTCACAAGAAGCCCAAGTGCAGTTTTCTTTGGAGCGAGGCGTGCCTGCTGTGATTGGTGTAATGGGGACACAACAGCTTCCTTACCCTTCCCATAATAGGGATCGAAATGTCGAGATTTGCGAAATCATCCAACGCAGCTCCTTCTTATTTACAATTCTCCACTGCGTAAATGACTACTTTCATAAATACTAGTTACTGATAAGTTGTAATAGTAATAATTATGTAGTTTGTAGATTGATATCTATCATAAATTTGTTTGAATATCATCATTGTCAAGCAATAAAAACTTCTTAAAGGGTGCTAGCTCAATGGTAGAGAGACTGCCTAATTATGGGCAGGAGGTTGGTGGTTCGATTCGTCCGTGCCCTATCATAAATTTGTGACTACAAAAATGACTAAATTCACATATATACGACTATTAGTAGCTAATTTCTCGTATCTTAGTCGTATTTAGCTTAGTGATTAATATGTTAACTTCTAGTAGTTTATTTAGTCGTATATTTGGTCATTAATGGTTGCAATCAGTGACTAAATCAACGACTAAATCAATGATTAACTCAATGACTGAATCAATGACTAAATCCATGACTAAATCAATGACTAAATCATTAACTATCAATGACTAAAACAATGACTAAATCATTGACTATCAATGACTAAATCATTGTCTATCAATGACCAAATCAATGACTAAATCAGTGACTACTAAGTCAAGCTATTAATGACTAGTGAAATACGACTAGCTATAAGATAGTGGTAATTTGCTACTATTAGTCACTGATTCAAAAATAGTCGTTTATAGCTTGATTTTAGTCATTTTTTTAGTTATTAATTTCTCATTTTCTACTAGTGTATGTACTTTCATGATATATATTTTGTACTCATGATGTTTGTAAGGGTGCGATGCAAGCAATGGGATCCTAGCATTGCTTGTGTTATCACTCAGAAAATACCTAGGTTGTAGAAGGTAAAATCCCAAGGTAACATAAGAACCACTTTAAGAAAGAAAAGTGGCTTTCTTCCCAGAGAGGGATATCTCACAGATTTGTTTAACAAGGCTAGATATATAAATAAAATAAAAATATTTAGATTATTTTTGTGGTTGAAACAAGGTAAGTATACATTGGACTATGGAGTCACAAAAAAAATTTTGAATCACAAAACTGCTTGCATGGAAATATTCTACAAGGGCAAGATAATACTTCGGTCATGATCAAAATATTGTTGGTCTGGTGATAAGGAAGAAAGGATGACATACCATTAACACAGAGAACCAAGAAGATGAATTATGTATTAACTTTAGTTGAAAGGTTTCGTGGATATCTGAAACAATAGCTAGAGCATAAACAAGTATGAATTTTGAAACTATTACACACTTATTCCAGATATGAAAGAACACACAATGGAAAGATTAACAAGAAATACATGCACATGCAGGGAATGGAGATAATATACTCTAACTATGAAATACACATGAATCTTTGAAACAAAAGGCCAACATTCGGCTCTGTAATTTTATTAAAGATAGGTCACAAGACACATAACACAAAATATCTTAGGTTCCAACCCCTGTTTCATAAAATATAGAAGTACTTATTCATTGCTCCTCGAGATGAAAATATAACAAAATGCTAATAATATATCTAAATGCTTTTACATGTGTCACACACCACTTCTTAACTAATAACTGTTTCTAAAGACAAACTAGATAACTAATAACTGATTTTCAATTTCAAACTTTCCATGATCTTCGTATCCTCACTGGCGCAACCTGGATTTGTTTTTTCCGAAATGTTCAACGGTATTCCATTGATTGACAGTTGGAAAATCTAGATTGGTCATTTCTTTCACCAACACTTTGATCTCTACATTCTCGACATAAGAATAATCAACCAATTTAGCACATGTATCTTTGAATTCACACAACATCTCAAAATCCTCAGCCAATTTATCAACCACTGTTTTTCTAGACAAAGACTGTTGCATATAATCAAACTGCCTGTGATATAGTATGCAATTAATCAACCTATCATTATATTATTTTTGAGACCACGCCCATCCTTTCTCTTCCCAAAATAAAGGAAGTCCTCTTTTGAATAAGGGGTTAAACATCTCAATGAATCCCTTAATTTGGTGATTCATAATATCCATTTTAGCTTGCACCATATCCAAATGTTGATATTTGTTCAACACTTTTCTTTCCCATGTAATAGTTGAGATCCTATCTGAAATGTTTTCCTTCTTTATATCTTCTTATGTCAGACTATTTAGAAAATTGATTGCATTTTGAGTTGTGTCTTTGGATCTTTTATTCAAGACTTGCTTCACTACCAAGAGACTTTGTTTAATTATCTACTTGAGTCACAATCTCCTTGTCCATAATATAATCTAAATAGGGTCTAAGCTTAGCTGCTTCTGTTATAAGAACATCCCAGATGATATGCTTAGCTACCTGCAAGGTTGACTGTCCTCTTACATGCTTTGTCAATTTATCATTTTTAGTTAACAACTCCTGACTTTTGGCCTCCCATGCTTAATATTTAGCTTCCCAAGTTTTCCTTTCCTGTTCTGTCTACACTGCTAGCTTCTCCAAGTTTTTATTTTGATTCCTTAGTCCATTTAACTCTCAATATTTTATGCTTACACGTGACATGGCTTGGACTATATATTGTTCACTGGATTGAGTTGTAGTGGGAATAATCTTGCTCTCAAGTTATTTCTCCTTATCCTGTAATTTATTTTCCATCTCCTCAAACGTTTCCTTCATATTCTTCTCACTTTCCACTACCAAATCCATATCCTTCTTCCACTATTTTTCTTTGTCAGCGAATTTCAATAGTTTATCTTTGCAATCAGTCAACTCATTATTCAATTTTTCTTTCTCTTCTTCTATCTTAGCTAATTCAGGTCCTTGTATCAACTGTGTGGCAGGTATTTTAAGATTATTTTTCAACAATTGGATGTCTTTTTCTTTCTCATTCAACAAGTTCTGTATCCCAACTCCCTTTTCATTTTGCTTTCAGTATCCAGTAGATCTATTTGCAACTTTTTTATTTTTGTTTCGTGGGCTCTATTCTCCACCTTTTCCTGTCTTAACCGATTTTAAATTTTACTTTTGAGGGTGTGCAACTTTGATAATACCATAGTATCCTTCAATAAATCACTAAACAAAATATTGTTAGAATAATCAACCCATAGTTACCTAAATTAGACATTAATTTAATTATTTTTGTCTTATTACCTAGTTTCATAGATTCCATTCTATGCTAGTTGCCTTCTACATGTCCTAGAAGTCAACACATGCTAAAAATAAGTCATGGAGCACTTGGGAAACATCCTGGAAACCCAATTTAGCATGTCTACTTTATTCCAGATTCTCTAAAGCGCATATCTATTTTTTTCTGAAAAGTTGCCTTGTTTGATTTCTAATTTAAGGAAAAAGGAAAAGCTAGACTAGGTGTAGTTGACTTGTTTTTTTCCCACATCATCCTCCCTCCTTTTCTCCAAATAAAAACATGTATGAGTTTTCTTTCCATCCCTCTTTAGCTTTCCCACTTGAATTAGCAAATTCATGAGCATCTACCTATATTTGGAAACTGCTTTATGCACCTATGGGGGATTTGACTAGATTTGGTAAGCCTACTTTTTTACTATTTCAAATGGAATATTTATTCATTCGATTCTCTCATGTAATTATATATTATATAAGCCTATTAATTCGTAATTTTGGCCATTTTACACTTACTCAAGATAGATTAGTGTTATGCTCCAATTTCAGTCTCCTTTGGTGTTAATTTTGCATGTTTGATTAGCAATTTTGTGAGTGTAATTGTTCTATCTCTTGGGTTCAATTTACACATGATATCATAGAATTTGTAGATCTATTTATATCCTTCCAAATTGTTATTGCGGGTTCGACATCATTGACTGGGAGTGCATTCTGCTGACTGGAGGGCACAGTTTCTGAGCTATGGACCAATCTCAGAAGATCATCTTGAATCCATTCAATTTCTTTGAGTGGAAAGATGAGATGGAGATATTTTTGAGAGAGAAATGTTTCTACAGGGTGACTATGGAAACTGAGACAGAGCCCAATGCAGCTGCAGAGAAAATTAAATGGCACAACATGAGGGATGAGGCCTATGGTCTTTTGTGTCTAAGCATTTCAAGAGACCTCCTCTTCCATATTGATGGATTGAAATCACCTAATGAAGTGTGGGATAATATAGAATATATTTTTGGAAATACATATGTGATGAGAGGACATCAAATTGAGAATGAGCTGGTCTCTTTGAGTCCCAGTATCTTCGAATCATTGCAACTCTACTTTTCCAAGTTTAAGGCCCTTGTTTTGCAGTTGAAACAGTGTGGGATCTAAAAGAAGGAAGAGAAAATAGTCTTGTCCATGTTCTCTAAGCTTTGTCCTATCTATTCAGTGTTTGTTTCGACCTTACATGCCACCAAGTTGACATCTCAAGCCTGGAAGATGCCTAAGCTTGCATAGTTCATGTAATCCCTCACACAGGAGCAAGATAAGTTGGTGATGATGGGCACCATCAAACCTTCCAAAGACCAAGCTTTGGTTGGTGGAGATTCAAGGGTCGATTCAAAAATAAAGAAAAAATCTAAAAAGCCACCTGAGCAAAAGAGAGACAAGTCTAAGTCTCAAGAGGAGCCCCAAGGTTCCAAGAAGAACTCCTAGAAGAAGAAGAACAAAGGAAAAATGAGCAAGTGCACATACTGTAGTAAGGGCTATCATCCTGAGAGCTCTTGTATGAAGAATAAAATTGACATGTTGAACCAACTCATGGAGAATAATAACATCTCCCTTCTTGATTACTCAAAGAAGAAGGAAGGAGGATCAAATTTAGAAGACATAGAGAGAGTGCATGCCTTGGTTGCTGGCACATCAAACTCACCTAGATTCATCATAGACTCTGGAGCTTCTAGACATATGGTTTTGACAAAAGAGGCATTCTCCTCTCTTGACATGTCAAAAGGTCCACCAATAGTTTTGGGAGATGACTCTCTCACTAACAGTTTGGGGAAGGGTAGGATTGATCTTGACCATGGTAGTTTCAATAATGTGTTGTATGTTCCAGGTCTTGCCTCCAATATCTTTTCAATGTATTAGATGAAACTTACTGGGTCTCCAAAGAAGGTCATATTATACCCTGATGAATTTGAAATCATTAAGATTTTGAATGGTAAAGTCATAGCAAAATGTGTTGTTGATCACACTTCGAAGGTATACAAGTGTTCCCATTTTCTACCCTACTCAAACCCCTCTGCTCTTCTGATTCATGCTAATGAAGAAAACAATATTTGGCATGAAATATTTGGCCATCTTAACTATAAGTATCTTTCTGATTTGAGTGAAAAATATATGGTCATAGGGTTACCAAAGATCAAGTTTTCTAAGGGAGTCTGTCAAGGTTGTATCCTAGGAAAACACCCAGAGCACAAGTATGAGAAAGCTAGTCATGAGAGAACCTATGCACCTCTTGAGATGATCCACAGTTACATTGCTGGTCCATTCCCTCATATGTCCATGATTCAAGCCAAATATGCACTGACCTTCATAGATTATTTTTCCAGGTATTGTTGGGTTCACTTCCTAAAGCATGAGTCTGAAATTTTTGACCTCTTCAAAGTCTTTAGAGCCTTGGTTGAAAACCAGTCTGGGAGGAAACTCAAGATCCTCAGATCTGACAATGGTGATGAGTATGTCAAGTTTGAGTTCATTTAGTATTGTAAATATGTAGGTATTCAGATGCAGCATTCGATCCCTTACACACCACAGAAAAATGGTGTTGCTGAGAGAAAGAAAAGATCACTAAAGGAGATGGAAACCTGCATGATGGAGTCTAATACTTTGCCACCAAAGTTTTGTTAATGTAATTGTAACTTCGGAATGTATTCACTTGTATTTCTTATGTATTGTACCTTGATGTTTATTCCAGGATGTGTCTGTAATGTATTTGAGTCATGTCATGCACCAATGTTCCTATTGAGAGGTTCTATAATGTAAACAAGTCATGTCAAGTCATTGTGGGTAACCCTCCTATTGATCAAGGGTTAAAGTCCCCGTAGTTCTGGGGCACTAGGGTTATTAGACTCTCCTAGAGAAGTTGGACCTAGTAGGTTATTGTCAAGTCAAGAATTAGTATAAATAGAGAGTGAGCCTCTCTATTTATCACACACTCACTCACACTCAGTTGTAGTGCATAGTTGAGGAAGAAGAAGACAATGGGGCTAGGAAGAAAGAAGCTACTGCTGTCGGGAGAGCATCTTACTATTTTGGGGTCTTACTTTTGGTGCTAATTCTATCTTTGAGGAAGTTTTGGGGTTTTTTCCATTTATGATTTCCCCGAGGAAAAACAATGTGTTCATTGTCTCTTGTGTTTGATTGCTGTGCTTGTTATTCTCTCAGTTAAAGATCCTAATATAATGCTAGTTTAATGTTAAAAATCCAACATGGTATCAGAGCTAACCTGAGAAGAAGACACTGTGCAATTGCGGAAACTAGGGCTTCCTACTTTTTGAATCTCTCTCCATATATTTTCAGCAAAAGAATTTTGGGCTGACACTCCTCCCTAGGGCGCATCTTTCTATCGAAGCAGAATCCAATTCTAAGCTTTTTCAGTTTTGGACTCGACACTACTGTCGGAAATTAGGGCTTTCCACAGAAGTGGAATTTTTCAGTGATCCTAGACCTGGATTGATCTCCTCCTCAAAATCAAAGTTTAGAGATCAAGATCAAAGCATTTGGTTGGATAGAACTTCAGAAAAGTCAAACCCTAATCTGCTCCTGAATCAACACTACAGAAATTCAGCTCCAAATCTAGATTCGACATCTTGACCTCGTAAGATCTAAATATTTTTTATTTCCATTTGAGGTTCTCAGTTAAGATGTCTCATCATACCAAGCTTTATGAAAATCTTGAGGGAGCTGATAACTTCTGAGCCTGGAAGTATAGGATCTCCCTGGTCCTTGAAGAAAATGAGTTGGACTCCTATATCAATGAGTAGGTTCCAATTCTAGAGGGAGATGAGGATAAGGCCTTACATAAGAAGAAGTTGGTTATGGCTAAGATAATTATTGCTGATTCAATCAAGGATCACCTCATACCACAGGTGTCCTCCCTAAAAACACCTAAAGCTATGTTTGATGTCCTAACCAAACTATTTGAAGGGAAGAACATAAGCCGGAAGATGACTATGAGAAACCAATTGAAGAATGTAAAGATCCAGAATGCAGAAACCATCCAGTCTTACTAAACAAGGGTCTCTCAGATCAAGGAACATCTGGAAGTAGTAGATGAAGAAGTGGAAAATGTAGATATTGTAATGACAACCTTGAATGGTCTCCCTAGATCATGGGACTCTTTTATTCAAAGAATCTATGCCAGAAAGAAGTTAGTCAAGTTCAGCAGACTATGGGAAGAATTCTCTCAAGAAGAAGCTCGAATAGCAGCTCAAGAAGAAAAGATGGGAAGTGAAGATCAATCTCTCATGGTACACTCCAAGAAAACCAGAAGAATTTCTCATCACCCCAGAGGTAAGCACTCTCACAAAGATAAAAATAGAAAATATTTTTCTAGAATGAGATGTTATACATGTGACGAGAAAGGACACTATGCTAGAGAATGTCCTAGAAACAAAAATGTCTCTCACAAGAAGAAGGGAAACAAGAGAAGACAACATGCTCATGCTGCAGAGGATGATGAACCTTCCACAAAGAGAATTAGACATGAAAGTGATGATTCCTCAAGTGATGAAGAATATGTTTTGATTTCCTCTCATGAGAAACATTACACATGGAAGCAGTGATTGGCTTATAGACAGTGGGGCTTCCAAACATATGACATGATTCAAGGAATCCTTTGTGAAACTATCATAACATGAATCACCACACTAGGTGAAACTTGGAGATGACTACCAGTATCCAATAAAAGGTAGTGGGGAATCCTCCTATAAGCTAGACTCTGGAAATTCTATGACAATGAAGGAAGTATTGTTTGTACCAGGACTAAAGAAGAACCTCCTCTCCATATCTGCATTAGATGTAAAAGGCATGAGGGTTGCATTTATAGATGGACAATTTATCATGTGGCCAAAGGGAAAGACTATTAATGATGCAGTAGTGATTGGGCAAGAAGAGGGAGGTCTATAAAAATTGAAGGGCCATCCAGAACAAGCCTTGGTCCATGACACAATAGATCCAAATGAACTTTGGCATAGAAGGCTTGCACATGTGCATTACAGAGAACTACCACTTGCAAGCAAAGTTGTTGAAGTTATTCCAGAAATTCAAGAAAAACATGATGGGGTTTGCAAATGATGTGCAAAAGGAAAGAACACAAAGAAGACATTTCCAAGCAGCGAGAGCAAGGAAAAATGAATCTTAGAAATCATCCACTTCGATGTATGCGGTCCAATGTCATCAAGTTCATTAAGTAGGTATGCATACTATGTTTATTTTGTTGATGACTTTTCTAGGAAGACATGGATTTACTTTATGAAGAACAAAGATGAAGTTTTCAGCAAGTTCAATCAAATCCTTGATCGAGAACCACACTGAAAAGAGGATCAAGACCTTTCGATCAGATAATGGTAGAGAATTCACATCAAATGAATTCAAATATTTATGCAAATACTCAGGGATTAAGAGGGAGTTATCCACTCCATATAATCCACAACAAAATGGGGTTGTAAAAAGGAAGAATAGAACTATCATGGAAGCTGCAAGAGCAATGCTTCATGATCAATATCTTCCTAGGCATCTATGGGCAGAAGCTTCCTGGACATAGTGGTGTATGTACAGAACCGTACTCCACACAGAGTACTCGAGAACAAGACACCTAAATAAGTCTTTTCCAATAAGAAACCAGAAGTCAGCCATCTCAGAATATTCGGCTGTCCAGTATACATACACATTCTGAAAGAAAACAAGACAAATTTAGATCCTTCAGGAAAGAAGGGTATATTTGTGGGATACTATGAAAGCTCGAAGGCTTACAGAATATACTTCCCGGGATTCAAGAAGATAAACATCAGCAGGGATGTAACATTTGATGAAGACTTAGCCTACAACAAATCTAGAAAGAAACCTGCTGAAGTTCCTGAAGAATCGGAAGCACCCAGAATTCATGACACAACCATGAACGAAGAAACTCAAGAAGAAGATCGAGAATTTGAAGAACCTCAAGAACCTATAGATCTACCTCAGGAGATGAATCCTCATAAGAGGAAACCTTCTTGGGTATGAGAAGCTATCTAAGGTGTGTAAAGATATGGGGCTCCAGAAGAGAATCACAAAGAAAGAAAGAGGACCAGGTCCTGCTCCGAATATGTAGCATTATTATGTGATTTCATCAATAAAGAACCTTCCAATTATGAAGAAGCGGTGGAAAGGAAAGAATGGAAGGATGCTATGATCGAAGAGTATCAATCGATCATGAAGAATGATGTTTGGGATGTTGTCCCAAGACTAGAAGGGAAGTCAGTTGTAACTTCCAAATGGATCTACAAGATCAAGCATGCTGCAGATGGTAGCATAGAAAAATATAAGGCAAGATTTGTTGCTCGTGGCTTATCCAAGAAAGAAGGAATAGATTATGAAGAAAATTTTGCACTTGCAGCTAGATACACTTCCATCAGATCAGTACTTGCTCTGGTTGCAGTGATGAAATGGAAGATACACCAAATGGATGTCAAGACTGCTTTCTTGAATGGTGTAGTGGAAGAGGAAGTGTATGTGGAGTAGCCACTCGGTTTTGAGACACATGATATGGAGTCTCATGTGTGTAGATTGAAGAAAGCCCTGTACGGTTTGAAATAGGAACCCAAGACATGGTATGACATAATTGACATCTTTCTATCCAGTTTGGGATTTACCAAGAGTAAAGCAGATTCCAACCTTTACTACAAGGTTGAAGATGGCAACCCAGTGATGCTTCTATTGTATGTATATGAGTTGTTTATAACAAGTTGTTGCAGGTGCAACTGTTCTCCCCAAATTTCTTAAATTTCGGGGCCCTCCTTATCTCTTAAGAGTTGTTTTGATGTCGTTTGATTCGTGAATGTTTGGCCTTGCTGTAACTTTGGTTGATTATAAAGGTGAGTTGGCTGCCTGTTTTAAGGGATGCTTGTGTTAAGATTTTATTGTGGGGCGCAGAATCGAATTTCGAGTGCTAGCCTGAAACTCGTCAGATCATTGCCCTTTGAACAAGCCATTATCTCTGAGGTGAGACAGTTTGACCTTCGCTGATTTTGAGTTTTCTGACACTTAAGTTTTCTTGATCGGGCGTCATTTTATGTTGGATTGAAAGCTATAATATTTTTCCTTCCACCGTTGCGGAGGCCCAAGTGGTTTGGAATCCGAAATGCAAAGCGTTCTGATTTCCGATTTGAAAGTTTATTGTCAGATGGTCACGCCTCTTAGTCTTTTTCTTCTGCCGTTGCGGCTGGGAAAGTCCTTTAGCCTTCGAGGCGTAAAGCCGTCCGATTTTCGACTGAGGGTTTTTCTCCCGCCCGCGTTTCACATCATTTTAGCGCTTGTCTGTCCGCCATTACGGCTGGGAAATCAATTTGGCATCCGATGTTAAAGTCGCTCGATCTCCGATGGAAGCTCTGAATCGCGCCTCTTAGTATTTTTTCTTCCCACCGTTGCTGCTGATCCAAGCCTTTGACTTTCGATGTCAGTATCCTTCCGACTTCCGCCGTGGTGCACCAGGCCATTTGTTTTGTGGAGTAGTCGTTTCAGTTGGTATAATTTGCCGCTCTGTTTCATAACACAGTCCCAAATGGATAATACACGTGGATTAATTGCAGGTGTGCATAAGGAGCTGATGCGTGAAAACGTAGAAGAACAGTTCGGTAAAAAATTGAAACAACACCGACCAGATCACTGAAAGGGCCCTCGAAGCGGAAGACAAAGTCAATAATGTTAAAGGCACGAACCTGACTGCTGGTCCATTACTAAAAGAATCATGAGTGCATGCAGACAACTCAGATGAATACGAAATGCTGGGGATACCGAGAGGTCATGCGTTGGGGGAAACCCAAACGATTGACTGTTTTGTTTAAATACTGGAAAGTGAGAGGTTACGGGGACTTTTTCCCTGGAAAAAAATTGTAAACAATTGATTTATAAGAGGAACTATTTCGTTTTACAAAGAGAAGCTGCAACTTTTGCCTGCTGGAGAAAGCGAAATGTGGAATGTATCGACGTGATTAAATGAACAATGTTGAAGGGGAACTATTTCATTTTCAGCTGTGTTTCATTAACTATGAGAGTGTTTGACTTCCTGAACCTATGTTCTCGTTGAATGTTCTTCAGTATATTTAGTGATGTTTTCCATTGTGAGTAATAAATTTTGTTCATAAAACGATTGGCTATCTAGTTGTTTAAATATCTTTAGTTGTTCATGTGTCTTGAAGGAAGTATCAGCTATCTGTAACTCTTCAATAATGCATGTACAAATGTATTACTCACCTATAAATGATAATTCTGCTCCCTAGGGATAGTTAAGGTAGTTAATTTATTTTCTTATTGTATGTGTTTTGGATGCTTGTGAGCCTTAAGACGAGAGGTAAGAACCTGCGCATCACATTGTGACTGCTCCTTGCATTTTCATCGCCCTGCATGTTAATTAGGCACTTGCATTTCATAATCTAAGTCAAAATACAAAAAACTCGGTGGACTAGGCCGTAACCGGTAGAACTTTATTTTGGTTACTTGACCTACGGTAGCCGGACCGTAAACCAGATGGATTCCCTATACCAAACAGTCAACGGGCTAGTTGGGAACGTTGATTGGGGAGAATCCCTTACTGTTGCTGCCTACGAATTTCGGGGCCTCAACAGTTTTTGGCGCTAGAAGGAGGGCCGCCAGTGTATGGCTGGCCCGGGAAACCCATTTTCCCGAGAATATTCCACCGGTAAAAGTTCTGAAAGTAGTGGGTTTCATAATCCAATTCCGGAATAAAGAGACCATCTATATTCTGTTGGCAACGAGATTGTTAATGATCTGAGAAGACACACCAGGGCATATGTAAAGAAGATTGGAGGATTGCCAATCATCCCTGAACTTCCCAGAAGAGAGTATAAAAATAAGGATCGTCCTGAAGCGGAAGGCTCAGTGTTGGGGATTCATAAATAATTGTAAAGCAAATCAGAAATCAAATACACTGCGTTTCTCCTCACTTAAAGGCTTACCAAAATGAGGTATGGGACCTACTTAAATGTTTTAATGCATTCAACATTATTTCAATTCCAAGACTGAAAAACGCAGCTGCTGATTTGTTAGCCACATCGACCGCTAGGCTGGTACCCACTAATAATCGATGCTCTGTTGAACTACTTTTCAGGCCCTCTGTACCTGATATGATTACGAACCTACGAGTATTCGATGATGATCAACAAATAATAGAATGCTTGACAAATGATGAGGCTTTTAAAGGATCCATTATAGATGATGAGGAACACTAGGCCGAGATGAAATACGAAAATTTCATTCCTAAAGGAGTCAGAACGCTGGAAAAACTGTTCGATTTAAATGAAAAGTTCTGAAGACCAGCCAACGTGAAGACCCACAGCTCATTGCTACAGTTCGAGCTGATAAATTTAGGGACTGAGACGAATCCCAAATTTGTAAATCTCGACAAGTGTTGTTCGCCTGCAAAAAGAGACAAATTCATCAATCTATTTAAACAATATAAGGATGTTTTCACATGACGTACGAAGATTTGAAAACATATGACACCAGCATCATCAAGCATGTCGTTCCCATTAAAGCAGGTGTCAAGCCATATCAACAACCATTGAGAAAAATGCATCCAAAATTGGAGCCGCTGATTCAGAGTGAAGTGAAGAAATTATTGGATGCTAGAATCATCTTCAAAGTCAGACACTCTGAGTGGGTATCAAATCTGGTACCAGTAAGAAAAAAGTCGGGAGAAATCAGGCTATGTGTGGATTTTAGGAACTTGAATCGCGCTTCCGATAAGGATAACTACCCTGTGCCGCCCATGGAGCAATTGCTGCAAATGGTCTCTGGTTCTGAATTGTTTTCGTTATTAGACGGTTTCTCTGGCTATAATCAAGTATTGGTAGCCGAAGAAGACAGATTGAAGACAACGTTCAGAACCAAATGGGGAACCTTTTCCTACAGAAGAATGCCCTTTGGGCTGATAAATGCTGGAGCAAAATTTCAAAGGGCTATGGACATAGCTTTCTGCGGATTGATTGGCCGAAGTGCTGTAGTGTACCTTGATGACATTACAATATTCTCGAAGAAAAGAGAAGAGAACGCGTTTCACTTAAAGCAAATTTTCGAACGCTGTCGAAAATATGGCATTTCCCTCAATCCTAAAAAGTGTGTGTTTGCTGTCACAGAGGGAAAGTTGTTGGGTCACATGGTTTCAAAGACAGGAATTTCTATTGATCCAGAAAGAATCAAGGCCATTGAGCAAATCCCCTTGCCCCATAATAAGAAAGGGATGCAATATTTTATGGGAACTATAAATTTTGTTCGAAGGTTCGTGCCTGATTTCGCTCAAACTGTCAAGCCATTGCAGCAGATGGTGAAGCAAAATGCACTGTTCAAGTGGACAGAGAGTGAAAAGAATGCTTTCAGCCGAATTAATACTGCTGTTGCACACGTGCCCTCTCTGAAAATCCCAAACTTTGATAAAGACTTTATTCTGTATACATTTGCGTCCGATGATTCACTGGCAGCCATGCTTACGCAAAAGGAAGATGGGGGGGATGAATTCCCAATAGCTTTCATGAGCACTAGTCTTCAAGGGGCTGAATTAAACTACCCAGCCATTGATAAGCAGGCTTACGTAGTATTTAAGGTAGTGAAGCAATTCAGGCCTTATATTTTGAAGAATCGAACCAAGGTAATAGTCCTCTACCCAGCTGTAAGATCCCTTCTCATACATAAAGAGTTAGGAGAAAGAAGGGGTAACTGGGTAACAACTCTTCAAGAGTACGACCTTGAATTCAAGCCAGCTTCTATAGTGAAAGGTCAAGGGTTGTGCAAATTGATGACTAAAAGTGGGAACAATGAAGAACAAGCATGGGAAGATGAGGCCGAGTTACATGTAATGGATGTATGTCCTTTATTTACAGCTCCTGAGTCGTGGTACAAAGACCTTGTGCATTACCTGCAGGCAGGGCTGTTACCATAAACATTGGAATTCCAAGCAAAGAAGAGCGCTACGTCTTAAATCAACATCTTATCAAATTGTTGAAGGAATATTGTTCAGAAAGAATTATGACGGGGTTCTTCTCAGATGCCTAGAAAAGGAAGATGCGAAGAAATTAATGACAGAGTTACATGACGGACCGGCTGGGGGACATTATTCAGGAGACACTACAGCCCACAAAATCCTCGGGGCAGGTTATTATTGGCCTACACTCTTCAAAGATGCACATGCACATGTCAGGAGATGTGACATCTGCCAAAGGTGTGGTGGGAGACAACCTAAAGCAGCAGCACCCCTAAAGCCTGTGATGATCAAGGAACCATTCGAGAAATGGGGACTAGATATTATTGGGGAAATAAAACCAAATTCTTCCCTCCAACACAAATACATTCTGACTGCGACTGATTATTTCACTCGCTGGGTCGAAGCTATCCCGCTGAACAAGATAAATGAAGACGAAGTCATCAGCTTTCTGTAAGATCATATCATTACCAGGTTTGGAGTTCCAATTTCGTTAGTTTTTGATAATGCTAAATACTTTTCATCAATTAAATTAACTTCTTTTGCTCATGATAAAGGAATAAAATTTCATTATTCTGCTAACTACTATCCACAAGGGAATGGCCTGGCTGAATCCTCTAATAAAAATCTGATTAGAATCCTAAAGAAGACTGTAATAGAAAACCAAAGGAGTTGGCACTCAGCACTACCAAACGCCCTGTGGGCCGATAGAGTCACCCCCAAGTCTGCAATAGGAGTGTCACCTTATACCCTTGTGTATGGGAAAGAAGCCATTCTTCCACCCAACATCATGCTGCCATCTTCTATTTTAGCCCAAGAGTCTAGTGGGTCGGAGAATGAAGTTTTACAGATGAGGATATGCAACCTTCTGAAAGCAGAAGAAGCTAGATCTAAAGCTAGAGAATGCTTTAAGCAGCAACATGAGTCAGTAAAGAGGTGGTTTGACAAACATAAATATGGAACAAAAGAATTTGAAGTAGGAGATTTAGTCCTCAAATGGGATCACCCCCATGATGAGAAAGGAAAGCACACTAAATTCCAACAATTATGGGTAGGCCCTTTTCAGATTGCAGCAAAGCTTGGCCCCTATACTTACAAGTTGCAGGATCTTCAGGGGTGGGAAGAGAACTTACCAGTGAATGGTTTGGTTCTCAAGCCTTATTTTTCTTGAGTTTCTTGAGTCCTTCTGTTTGTATAAAAATAAACTGTCTAGCTTCCTTTTGAGTCATGTTTTCCAGTTTGTTTTAATTTTTAGTTTTCTTGGTTTCAATAAAGGGAATAAACTTGGTTGCGTGGAGAACATTAAATGTTTAGGAATGATAAACATTCTTGGGTTTCATACTGTGTTGCTAAAAGAACTTCTTCCATTTTAGCAGTTGTCTCAAATAAGTTCGGTGTGCGTTGAAGTCTTGCTTAAACCCTGCAAATAAACCAGATTTGAAGGGTCTGGAGTACTATGTTGAGACTCCATCCACGTCACATTTAAAATGTCCGAAGGGGCGGTAGCAAAAGGATCCACGGAAAGGATCAAGGTGAACAGTATATTAAATGTAAATGATCCCATGCCAAGAAGTGAATTCCAAAATGCAAATGAGAGTCAAAGAACTCCTATGAAAAACATCATACATCAAAGCAAATGCCGAATCATAAGTACTAAATTGCCGAAAGATCCTCTCCGTCCGTGAGCTTGAACTTGAAGTACACCACTCACACAAAAGGACACTATGGGATAGAGGATCCTGAATTAAAATTCAGTAAGAAAGGCATGCAGGAGGACTCATATGCAAAGGGACAAAAGTCTAAAAGTACAAAAAGTGCTAAAATGGCATGGGAATGAGGAACAAATGAATATTTCTCTTTACCATATGCTACAATCATGTGGCGTCCAAAGCTACCAGCCACCTGAGGACAAAAGTAATAATGAAACTCATTTTCTGGCCTTAACGGAGTTATCTGGACTTGAAAATCTTGGTTTCCACTCTCCCAAATTGGACTATCATCAATGATTAAGGGTACACACTCATGTCATTTGAGAAATCCGGATAGCTAGAAGAATTCAATAGATGCATTTGCTATTGAACAGTCTGCTACTCAAATATTAATCACCCAGAGATCTAGGTTCACCAGGTAATCGCCAGTTGTTGCAGGTGCAACTGTTCTCCCCAAATTTCTTAAATTTCGGGGCCCTCCTTATCTCTTAAGAGTTGTTTTGATGTCGTTTGATTCGTGAATGTTTGGCCTTGCTGTAACTTTGGTTGATTCTAAAGGTTAGTTGGCTGCTTGTTTTAAGGGATGCTTGTGTTAAAATTTTATTGTGGGGCGCAGAATCGAATTTCGAGTGCTAGCCTGAAACTTGTCAGATCATTGCCCTTTGAACAAGCCATTATCTCTGAGGTGAGACAGTTTGACCTTCGCTGATTTTGAGTTTTCTGACACTTAAGTTTTCGGGCGTCATTTTATGTTGGATCGGAAGCTATAATCTTTTTCCTTCCTCCATTGCGGAGGCCCGAGCGGTTTGGCGTCCGAAATGCAAAGCGTTCTGATTTCTGATTTGAAAGTTTCTTGTCAGATGGTCGCACCTCTTAGTCTTTTTCTTCCACCGTTGCGGCTGTGAAAGTCCTTTAGCCTCCGAGGCATAAAGCTGTCCGATTGCCGACTGAGGGTTTTTCTCCCGCCCGCGTTTCACATCATTTTAGCGCTTCTCTGTCCGCCGTTACGGCTGGGAAATCAATTTGGCGTCCGATGTTAAAGTCGCCCGATCTCCGATGGAAGCTCTGAATCGCGCCTCTTAGTCTTTTTTCTTCCCACCGTTGCGGCTGAGCCAAGCCTTTGACTTCCGATGTCAGTATCCTTCCAAATTCCGTCGTGGTGCACCAGGCCATTTGTTTTGTGGAGTAGTCGTTTCAGTTGGTATAATCTGCTGCTCTATTTCATAACACAGTCCCAAATAGATAATACACATGGATTAATTGCAAGTGTGCGTAAGGAGCTGATGCGTGAAAACGTAGAAGAACAGTTCGGTTAAAAATCGAAACGACACCGACCAGATCACTGAAAGGGCCCTCGAAGCGGAAGACAAAGTCAATAACGTTAAAGGCACGAACCTGACTTCTGGTCCATTACTAAAATAATCATGAGTGCATGCAGACAACTCAGATGAATATGAAACACTGGGGATACCGAGAGTTCATGCGTTGGGGGAAACCCAAACAATTGACTGTTTTGTTTAAATATTGGAAAGTGAGAGGTTAAGGGGACTTTTTCCTTGGAAATTTTTTGTAAACAATTGATTTGTAAGAGGAACTATTTCGTTTTACAAAGAGAAGCTGCAACTTTTGCCTGCTGGAGAAAGCGAAATGTGGAATGTATCGACGTGATTAAAAGAACAATGTTGAAGGGGAACTATTTCGTTTTCAGCTGTGTTTCATTAACTGTGAGAGTGTTTGACTTCCTGAACCTATGTTCTCATTGAATGTTCTTCAGTATATTTAGTGATGTTTTCCACTGTGAGTAATAAATTTTGTTCATAAAACGATTGGCTATATGGTTGTTTAAATATCTTTAGTCGTTCATGTGTCTTGAAGGAAGTATCAACTATCTGTAACTCTTCAATAATGCATGTACAAATGTATTACTCACCTATAAATGATACTTCTTCTCCCTAGGGATAGTTAAGGTAGTTAATTTATTTTCTTATTGTATGTGTTTTGGATGCTTGTGAGCCTTAAGATGAGAGGTAAGAACCTGCGCATCACATTGTGACTGCTCCTTGCATTTTCATCACCCTGCATGTTAATTAGGCACTTGCATTTCATAATCTAAGTCAAAATACAAAAAACTCGATGGACTGGGCCACAACCGGTAGAACTTTGTTTTGGTTACTTGACCTACGGTAGCCGGACCGTAAACCGGACAGATTCCCTATACCAAACAGTCAACGGGCTAGTTGGGAACGTTGATTGGGGAGAATCCCTTACTGTTGCTGCCTACGAATTTTGGGGCCTCAACACAAGTATGGATGGGTTGATTGCTGATACGAAGAGGAAGCTTGTTGCCGAGTTCAAAATGAAGGACTTGGGTATGATGCATTATTTTCTAGGCATGGAGGTGTGGCAGAATGCAAATGGAATTTCCCTAGGATAAGGGAAATATACGGTAGAGATCCTGAAGAGATTTGGGATGATGGAGTGCAAGGCCATGACCATACCTATGGAATCAAACCTGAAGCTATTGAGTGATGCTTCATCAGAAGCGGTTGATGCTACGATGTATCATCAGATGATTGGGTCCTTGATGTACCTGAAGAACATGAGACTAGATATTTTCTTTGTTGTGACCACCTTGAGTGAGTTCTTGATAGATCTGAGACATGTTCACTTGATTGCTGCAAAGCATATTCTGAAGCACCTGAGGGGTACAGTTGATTATGGGCTCAAGTATGAGGCGAGTTAGAAGATTAACCTAGAGGGTTTTGTTGATTCAGATTGGGTTGGAAATTCCATCGATAGGAAGAGCACTTCAGGGTGTTGCTTCAGTATGGGATCAGGTGTGATCTCTTGGTTTAGCAGGAAGCAATCCTATGTGGCACTGAGTACAGCTGAAGCATAGTATGTCACAGCTTGTTCAACTAGTTGTGAGGCAGTATGGCTAAGGAAGCTACTGTCTAATTTATTTGATCTCCAATTGGACTCCACTTGTATATATTGTGATAACCAGAGTTGTGTGAAGTTGTCGGAGAACCTAGTGTTCCATGAAAAGTCAAAGCATATCGAGATCAAGTATCACTATATTAGGGATATAGTGCAGAGAGGAGCAGTGAAGCTCCAGTATGTTAGGATGGATGAACATATAGCTGATGTGTTGATGAAGCCATTAGCCAAAGTGAAGTTTGAGTACTTTAGGGAGAAGCTTGGTGCTCTCCAGATCGAGGTTCCTTCCAAGGGTAAGTGATGAGTTTGTGAGCCATTCTAACATGGTGAGACGATTGGTTCCTTCCATGGTAAGATGTAAGGGCTGAGCCATTATGTCATGGTGAGAGGATTTGTTCCTTCCATGTTAGATATGAGTGTTGAGCCATTCTGATATGACTGTAGGATTGGTTCCTACATGATCAGATATAAGGTCTATTGCCATTCTTTGAATGGAGGTGCCTGGTTAGTTACCAAGAATATTCAGTATAGGACTGAGGGCCATTCTAATATGACTGTGATATGTATTCTTACATGATCAGATGTGAGTGCATGGCCATTTTTATGTGATTGAGGGATTTGTTCCTACTTGATTAGATATAAGGGCTATTGCCATTCTTTGAATGGAGGTACCTGGTCAATTACCAGGAAATCTTAGTCTAGGATTGAGGGCCATTCTGATATGACTATGGGATGTGTTCTCATAAGATCAGATATGAGTGCATGTCCATTCTGATGTGATTGAGGGATGTGTTCCCACTTGATCAGATATAAGGGATGTTTCCATTCTCTGGGAGAATGGAGGCACCTGGTCAGTTACTAGGAACCCTCAGTCTGGGACTGAGTGCCCTTCTGACATGGTGAGAGGATTAAGTTCCTTCCATGGTCAGATGTAAGTGTTGTTCCTTTTCACAGATGGTAGTAGGTGTGTCCTACCATGCTGGTGATTGTAAGTGCTGTGCCTTTCCACAGATGGTAGTAGGTGTGTCCTACCATGCTGGTGGATGTAAGTGCTGATCCTTTCGACAGATGATAGTAGGTGTCTCCTATCATGCTAGTGGATGTGACTGCTGTGCCTTTTCACAGATGATAGTAGGTGTGTCCTATCATGATGGTGAATGTAAGTGCTGGGCCTTTCTGACAGGGTTGTGGGATGTGTTCCTGCATGGTCAAATGTGAGTGTTGGGCGTGCCTTTTTGACATGGTGTTGGATGTGTTCCTCTCATGGTCAGATATAGGTGCTAGGCAGGCCATTATGACTTAGGGTCAAATATAAGCGCTAAAGAATACCTACATGGTGGCTAGGCCTACAACCAGCATGAAAAAGGGCTAGCTCTATAGAACTTCCTGTGATGAGAAGAATCATGAGATAGCACCCGTGATGATCCAGTGATGATGATCCAGCAGTGATGATCCAAATTGAGTGATGATCCAGATCCAATGATGATGTTCCAGTGATGATCCAGATCCAGTGATGATATAGATCCGAAGATGAAGATAATTTGAATATGAAGATGACTTGAAGATGAAGATGACTTGAAGATGACAAGGACTCGAGGATGATCCAGATGATACAGAGAAGAGGACTTGTGCTGAAAAATTGTGTCTAGAGAATACCTTCCTAGTTAAGAGGAATTGTTAATGTAATTGTAACTTCAGAATGTATTCACTTGTGTTTCTTATGTATTGTACCCCAATGTTTATTCCAGGATGTGTTTGTAATGTATTTGAGTCATGTCATGCCTCGATGTTCTTATCGGGAGGTTCTATAATGTAAACAAGTCATGTCAAGTCATTGTGGGTAACCCTCATATTGATCAAGGGTTAAAGTCCCCGCAGTTTCGTGGCACTAGGGTTATTAGAATTTCCTAGAGAATTCGGCCCTAATAGGTTATTGTCAAGTTAGAAATTAGTATAAATAGAGAGTGAGCCTCTCTATTTATCACACACTCACTCACACTCAGTTGTAGCACATAGCTAAGGAAGAAGAAGATGTTGGGGCTAGGAAGAAAGAGGCTACTACTGTCAGGAGATCATCTTAGTATTTTGGGGTCTTACTTTTGGTGTTGATTCTATCTCTGAGGAATTCATGGTTTTCTCCATTTATGGTTTCCCCAAGGAAAAAAACTGTGTTCATTGTCTCTTGTGTTTGATTGCTGTGCTTGTTATTCTCTTAGTTAAAGATCCTAATATAATGCTAGCTTAATGTTAAAAATCTAACAAGTTTTGGGCTGAGGCTATAAAATGTGCATCTAGAATAGGGTGCCTCATAATCAGCTTAATGGCATGACTCCTTTCGAATATTAGAGTGGGCACAAGCCAGATGTGACCCATTTTAGGATTTTTGGCTCAAAGGCTTGGGCTAGAATTCCAACTGAAAAGAGGAAGGCTTTGCAACCCCAAAGCCAATATTGCCTATTTGTTGGGGATTCTGAAGATTCAAAAGGGTACAACCTGATCAAATTGATCACTAACAAATATTTCATTGAAATAAGTGTTCAGTTCCAAGAAGAGCCTTTAGCAGCAGTTGAAGTTGGAGAGTCTTCTTCACCACCAGATCCATTGATTGTAAGTGGAGAGACTAATGAGTTTGCTAATTCTGATATATCTGATAATGATGATTTGATTGAAGATCCTGAAATTCCTACAAGACCAAAATGGGCAGAAAAGACCATTCATGCAGCTGGGAACTAGCTGGAAATCCTAATGACACTAGGAGGAATAGATCTCAATTTGAGAGTGCCCTTTGTGTGAAATATCCTCTATTTGATGAGAAGTGCTATCTGATGGTTGAATCAGATCCACAGACATATGAATATGCAGCACATGATCCAAGATGGCAAACAACCATGAAATAAGAATTCAGCTTGCTCCAGAAGAACAACACTTGGGAACTGGTTGATCTTCCCCTAGGGAGGAAGCTAGTTCAATGTAAGTGGGTTTTAAAGACTAAGTTTTCTGCTGATCGTTCACCTTTTAAATATAAGGCAAGATTGGTAGCCAAGGGATACTCACAAGTACATGTTATGGACTAAAATGAAACCTTTGCACCAGTGGCAAAGATGGACTCCATAAGGATAGCTCTAGCCATTGCAGCTTTGAAGTAGTGGGAGGTACATCACATGGATGTGAAGTGTGCTTTCCTAAATGGAGATATTGCTGAGGAGATTTACATGCAGCAACCTGAAGGGTTTTTTTCTAATCCATCTTTAGTGTGCAGGTTAAAGAAATCATTGTATGGGCTCAAGCAAGCCCCCAGGGCTTGGTGTGCCAAGATTGATGGCTTTTTGCTATCACTGAGTTTTGTTTGATGCAAGTGATCCTAATGTATATTTGAAGCTGATTCATGGTTCTTTGATGATTATTGTTTTATATGTGGATGACCTACTATTACAAGAATTTCAAAGAAAGAGATTGCCTTCTTGAAGGATGCAATGAACCATGCATTTTCTATGACAGATTTGGGATTGTTGAGCCAATTCTTGGGTCTCAAAATTGCTCAATCCTAACATGGAATAAAATTACATCAGTCCAAGTATGCTTTGTATTTGCTGAAAAAGTTCAACATGAAATATTTCAAGCCAAGCAAGACTCCCTTCCTTTCAGGAGTTAAGCTTGAAGAAGCAAGTTATTCTCCCATGGTAAATAATACACTGTATAGGCAGTTGACTAGGTGTTTTCTTTATCTTACACACACTCTACCTGATATATATTATGCAATTAGTATGTCTTAGAGATACATGGATCAGCCTCATGAGATCCATTGGAGAGCAGTCAAAAGGATCCTAAACTTTGTTCAAGGAACAAGAACTCATGGGATCTTCTACAAAGCAAAATCTGATCTTGATTTGATTGGGTTTACTGATAGTGATTGGGCAGGCGACAAAACAGATAGAAATTCTACATCAGGATATTTGTTCATGCTTGTAGAAGGGCCAATCAACTGGTCAAGCAAGAAGCAGAGTGCCAGAGCACTCTCATCTACAGAAACAGAGTATAGAGGAGTTGTAAATGCATCAACTCAATGTTTGTGGTTGCAGGGGATACTTAAAGAATGTGGCTTTGAATCAGATTTTTCAACTATCATCTACTGTGATAATAAGAGCACCATTCGAATATGCAATGATCCAGTTCATAGACAATGAACCAAGCACATTGAGATTCATATGCACTACATCATACAGCTTGTACATGATGGTACCATTGATCTACTCTTCTTTGCATTTTCAGAACAAGTAGCAGACATCTTCACCAGTGTTTTTTGTGAGACGACCTTCAGCAATCTAAAATCACTACTAGGGATTTTTGATCATGCTATGAAGCATTATTGATGACATGATTTCCAAATTTTGTTTTCCTATCCATGTTTAAGGGAGGATTTTCCCACTGGGTTTTTACTCTTTCCTTGGTTGTATGGACAAGCAGTATGTAAAGGGTGACTAGGCCTTGTTGCTAGGCCCTATAGTTTTATGATATTTACTCATAAAGTTAGGATTAAGGGTGGGTGTTATAATAATCAACCCATAGTTACCTACATTAGACATTAATTTAATTATTTTTGTCTTATTACCTAGTTTCCTAGATCCATTCTATGTTAGTTTCCTTCTACATGTCCTAGAAGTCAACACATGCTAAAACTGAGTCATGGAGTGCTTGGGAAACATCCTGGAAACCCAATTTAGCATGTCTTCTTTATTCTAGATTCTCCAAAGCGCATATCTACTTTTTCTGAAAAGCTGCCTTGTTTTATTTCTTATTTAATGCAAAAGGAAAAGCTAGACTAGGTGTAGTTGACTTGTTTTTTTCCCACATCATCCTCCCTCCTTTTCTCCAAATAAAAGCATGTATGAGTTTTCTTTCCATCCCTCTTTATATTTCCCACTTTACTTAGCAAATTCGTGAGCATCTACCTAGATTTGGAAACTGCTTTATGCACCTATGGAGGATTTGACTAGATTTGGTAAGCCTGCTTTTTGACTACTTCGAATTCCATATTTATGCATTCAATTCTCTCATGTAATTATATATTATAGAATCCTAATACTTCATAAGGTTGGACATTGTACACTTACTCAAGACAAATTAGTGTTATGCTCTAATTTCAGCCTCCTTTGGTGTTAATTTTGTATGTTTGATTAGCAATTTTGTGATTGTAATTTTTCTATATATTGGGTTCAATTTCCATAAATATCCACTATATGCTTGTGTAACTAGATCATGTCTTGTATAGGGATATCCTCCAATTTCATTTTCATTTCTGCAGCTCTATTCTTGGTTGCTAAGTCCAAGTTCGGAGTATTTTGAGCATAGTCTCTAACTGAAAACATAGATACATATTGATTTGAAATATTTATCACTTACGAATAAAACTTCAAATTTTCCTTTGAAGATATGTATTTAGTTTATTTATATCTCTCCAATAATTCTTCTTTGCTTTTGGACTGGGAGGTGGAGTCATCTGGTGTATCTGCAAATTTATACTCGTTTACCTCAGAAGTAGGGCCTGCTACTATCGTCTTATTTTTATTTTTATATTAATATGTAATCTAGACAAGTTGTCCTTCTGCTTCAATTTTCTGCTTTTTTGGACTTCTAACAATGTCTTTGTCTTTAGTGTCCATTGCATCTGAAAAAATATCGCTTGTTAGTTCCTTATGAATGACTGGCCAATGGTGTAATGTTTTCAACAGCTGAAATCAATTTGGAAATATCAGGTAACAATGAAACCACCTCTATTATAGGAGAATTTGAATCTTCTTGCATGTCAACATATTTTGGAGCTTCCTTTGGATAATCAGACCAATTGGCGGCATCTACCAATCCAACAATTTCTTCATGTTTAAAAGGATTTCTTTTCACAACTTTTCTTTTGTTTTATATAACATGATGAGGGTCATAGTTAATTGCAGGATCGGTTTGAAATACCATCTCTCTGAGTAAGCCCTCAATCATTGGAAAAGAAACCTTATTCTTGATGGTAAATGGCCCTACAGACCATGGATACTTGATTTCAGTATATTTCTTGAAGTTTAAAAAGTGTTATGTCTCTAATATTAACTTCTATCTGATGAATTCCATTGAGAGAAATCTACGAGTTAGGAAAGCTGGAAACATATAAGGTGAATGCACAAAACCATATAATCTGATCACTGTTCCATTCTCAAACAAAAAGAAATCACCTATACTTTTTTCTGTAGAAAGCTGCAAAATATTTTTCATCTCTGGCAGTACCTTGGGCAGCTTCTTTTGAAAACTAGTAGCATAAACATCTGACATAAGGAAGTTCATAAATTTTGTATAGTCTCCATTCATTTCTTCAGTCAATACCATTTCTAGTAACTGCAAATTCTCCTCATTGAAAGAAAGAAACATTTTCAACAGATAAGATTGAAATCTGAAGGTCTTCGTCTTGTGGAAGTTCATTAACTAAGAATGCATATTCTCAGCTAAAAACTCATCAAACTTAAGGCATGAAACTTGTAACGAATGACTTGACTCATCAGACTTGACTAGACAAGTACTCAAGACAAAAAGCAGACTCATGAGGGGTTCAGTAATGTACTTGTCTGTATCTAGAACTAAATAATGACATAACAAGGTTACCACATACTGGTTTTTTTCAGTGAAAAGGGTGGCATCAACTCGAAATTGTTGGTTTGATGACTCAACATCTGGTTTGAAACATTTCTTGAAAAACTCTTTATTTTTATCGATTATGGACTCTCTAAAGCATTGGACTATAGATTCTTCACTATAACTATTGGATTTCAGGGTAAATTCATCTGGGACTAATAGGTTTTTCCTAACAACCAAGGAATTAATAGGACACAAGATTGTGGAATTGGAAATGTCCATTATAACTCTTTTATAAAGGGAATAGTTATTGGCACACCAATCAACAAATTCTGGGAAATTTAGGGTTTGGTCAGTAGTGAAAAACTGAAAGTAGGTCTGGTAAATGTTATGGATGTCAATTCCTTGTTCTTTAAGCAAGTTCAACTTCTGCTTAACAACATCAATGGGCCCATTTAACAGAATAGTATCAAAAACATCAACATCTCTATCTTCAAACAATTCTTCTACCCTCTGATACTCTAGGCTATGAGCTTATACACTTTCCTACCTGATGTACTGCCAAGTGGACCAAAGACAACGTATAATTTGGCTGCTTCTGCACTGTTGTCACCTTCATTTTCCAACACAAGAGAATAAAATAATGCTCAAAGTTCACATGCACAATATTTAATAACTTTTTTTATTCTTATCCATCTCACACCTTTAGCACTTGAAGCAATTCTCACACCTTTATCCATCCAGATCAATTATGCACCATCGATCCTTTATTCCCATTTATATGTCGTTTCCCTCCATTTCGGACTTACCATCCTTCTATTTCTCCTCACATCTTTCCACTGTGAAATAGTTTTCATCTGTAGATATTGATCTATGAGAAATATCAACCGTCCCATGGTATGGTCCCTACCCAATTTCACAATCACTCATCTTGTTAACTTTCATGCATGTTCCCATCACGAAATCCACCTGGACCATAGATCAAATTTTTTCCAGATCTTCACCGTTCAAAGGTGTGGGGTCTACAATATTTCACAGACCTGAAGTAGTTTATCCTCCTCGCAATTTCGGGCTGTGAAATTACTCTCAACCGTAGATATTTTCCACCCAAAATCCTAACCATTGAGATGTGCGGGTCCTGCGACATTTCGCAGCCTCGACATATGTTATCCTTCGTGCACTTTTCCACTGTAAAATCCATTGCAACCGTAGATCATTAGCATCCCTAGTTCTAAAACATTGAAACTTTGAAGGATATACCAAATTTCGCAATCCTTTTTACAATTTATTTCTCCGCATATGTTTGGCTTGCAAAATATTCCTCATCCGTCGATCTACCTTACCTGTTCATCTGATGGTTGAACCTGCACGTCATTTATCCCTGTTCCGCCAATGTTAATCTTTATTTAAATCTTGCATCTCTTCTTGGAGAAATCTATTACAACCGTTTATTTCCTCTATTCTACATCTTCTCCATTCATTCATACCATTGCATAACCTGAAGTATATTTTTCTCATTCATACACATTTGCAAGGTTAGAACTAGAAATTTTTCACTTATTTTACATTTCCCACTTAGAAATGTCCCTTCAAACAACTTCAGGATATTATTAACAATATTCAAGGTCTTATAATATGAAAAATGACAGACCTTATATATCCTTTCACTAGTCTAATCCTCTGCCAACTAACTGGCCCAAAAAATTTCTAGCAACTTGGGTTCATCTCACTTGGAGTAGTAGTTTGATTGTAGGTTTGAGAAATCAAACCAACCTTCAGCTGTTTGAGTTCATCTTTGTAGAGCAGTGTTCCAATTTCCTATGTGGGAGACCTTCTAAGAGATGGATTCAATTTTCACATGCTTGGTGTTCATTGAATTTCATCATAGGCATTTCACACCATGCATGCATCATGATCATATGGGACCCTGGGATCATTTTTGGTCTCATTGGTTTCAATTTTGGGGGTAGCAAGCAACATTGGAGATTTAGTCACCACTTGAAAAGGTGATTGTAGTCAGAGTAGTGCAACAACAAGCATGGCTGTTCCTCTCTGATATTTTCTTGGGATCTTAAGAAACTCAAAGTTTGGTAACTTAGTACCAACTTCAAAGAATTATATAGAAGCAAAAAGGGGTGAAAGTTCAGAAAATGTTTCCAAAATATGTAGGTAAAGATTATTTGCACAAATTTGGTTTTTATGGATTTGATTAATACATTTGGTGTTAGTGGTGATGTTATAGGATATATCAATCTGCACAATCCACATATGTTTTATGTTGGGAACACACAATTGTAGTACATAAGTGCCACTACTAAAATTGCAGCTAAAGAAAATTAATGAGCAGAACCATAACAAAGAACTTGGTGTAAAGAGAGGAGTACCAAATGAGGATGCCACTTGGGAATATGAAGAAATATTATAGCATAAAAACTTGGAATTGCTTGAGGACAATCAATCTTGACTGGGGGGGATTTGTAATGTCCCGAATTAAATAATTTCCAAATAAGACTATTTGCAAATAATGTTTCACCAACCTACTAGTTCCCTAGGTTGAGATGGAGACATAAATTTTATAATAAGGGGATATGGGAACCAAAATGAATTTAGTTTACCATATTCACATTTAAATAGGTCACATAAATGATAAATTCTAATTAAATAATGTGACATGGGTTCATGAAGACACTTGGAATCGTGTGAAGCCTTTGGGTGACTAGATTCCCCGCACACTTGGCATGATATTCATCCAAATTCGAACACATGGGTAATGTAAAATTATTGGATGGTTATGTGGTATAAAATATCATATAATGATATAATTAATTTTAATTTTTAAAGGAGGTTAACTCCCATGTAAGAGGAAGAGACTAGAAAACAAGGCGTGCCACTTGGAAGGAGACTCTATGCACTCTATGACAACAAATGATGGAAGATTCTATGACAAGTATGAAAAATTCATACCTGATTGCTGACATATGAAAACTATGACATGTAAGGGATAAAAATAGCCACCAAGATTTTTAATTTGGGAGTTAGAGGAATCCATTCGAATTGGGGAAATAATTGGAGGATGAAGAGGAAGACAAGTGTCATGAGAGTTACTAAACCACTAAGATGAGTAGGAGAAAGCTCATGGAGGGAAATTTGACCTTAGGAGGCCTCATGAATTTAATAAAAAGATTTCATGAGGAATGGTAATATATTTTGATCATTTGTTAATTGGCCTTTGGCATTTTTGAGAGCTTTTGCTTGTCCATTGCACGATGAGTGCACACTTACCCTTATAGTGAACCAATTTTGAGGGAGTTGGATTCCTTTCCGAGTTCGCTGATGGAGAGGAAATTCAGAAATATCATGGGAGATTAATAAAGGATTTTTATTTTCATATTGAAGGTCCTACAATTTAATTTTCATCTATCCCCCCATTCTCTCATTCCTTCTTCTCCATTTCCCCACACTCACATTTGAAGGCGCATTTGTTGGAGTGATTCTTGCGCCTTGCTGAGGATGGCCGATGAACATGATTTTATTTATTACGTATGGATCTGTAATATAATATCCATATTCTCTGTAAGTTTAAATATCAGAAATACATGTATGAAAGGCTCGCATTTCCCATGCTCTTGAATAACTAGTTTTCATGGATTTGGCTTCAATATTGAAGTAGCTTTATATCATATTTGTATGCGGACATTTATATGAGTTTTATGACGATGAGGAATCAATATATGATGTATGTATATGTAATATTATGTCCAAATTCTCTGTAATTCTAAATATCATAGATACATGTATGAAAATCTTTCATACTCATGCCCTTGTATCACTAGCCTTCATGGATTTGGCTTCAATCTTGAAGTAGTTTTATACTAGATTTGTATGAGGGATATTCTATGAATGGGATGATTTTAGGAAAGCCATATATGATTTATTACTATTTAATTTAATTTCCATATCCTCTTTGTATCCAAATCCAAGAGAATCATGTGTGAAAAGCTTGCATTCACATGCCACTAAATCACTAGTTTTGATGTATTTGACTCCCATTCTAAATGAGTTGTAGACCAAACTTGTATGAAGGGATTTATATGGTGTTTAATAATTTTGGGGAATCAATTTTTATTCTGTATATTTTCCCTAGATGTCACATCTTGATATTAACCTTTAGCTCTAGCTTTCATATGTCAAAATCGAGCTAGTTATGCAATTTCCCCATAAGCAATTTCACTGAAATTTATCAAATGAATGTGGAACTCTATAACCAGTTTTCAGAACTAATAATCATGTGTAATTAAATTACATGAGTTATAGTATCAGTCCCAATACTCTCCTTACAAATTTTGTAGGTTTGTACATGAGTTGGGAATCCCAGGTGGCCTACACCCTAGGGGGGATTTCATCACAATTTCCTAGTAATTTTTGGCCTGTTTGTCATCAGCCCCAAACACGGTTCTATAGGTATAAATTCTGATAAAAATTATCCATGAAACACCTTGGGATGTTTTAATATTCACCATACCATATTGTTTCAAATTCGGGACCCTCTAGAGTCATGACTAGTTAAGCTTGAATTTTGTCTGAATTGCACTTTTCTTCAAAATTTCAAAAAAGGGACATTACATATGACTCCGTGTCAGGAATATGATTTGGAGATCCATCCTACCAATATTTTCAAAGATCAAGGCGTGTGCTTGTTATCTTACCAATCAAACAATCGAGAGCAGGAACAACAATGGATACAAGAAGAAGATATGCCTATAGACACAATTAATGTCATTTCTGCTCCATCTTCCAAATGGTATGATGATATCAAGTTTTATATTACTCATGGGTATTCTCCTCCGACCTCATATTTTAAGAAGCATAGGACTTTAAGGTTAAATGCAACACCTTACCAATTTATTGATAATGTTCTTTTTTGAAGGAATTATGATGGTGTTTTCCTTATATGTTTAGAAAAGACAAAAGATGGCAATGTCTTGTTTGGATTACATGCAGGGACTGTAGGAGGACACTTTTCAGGACAAACAACTACACATAAGGTTTTGATAGCTGGCTACTACTGGCCTACATTGTTTAAATATGCACATACCTTTGTCTGAAAGTGTGAAGCCTATCAGAGATGTGCCGGTAAGGTAAAGAAACCAACCTTTCCCCTCCAGCCTGTTACTGTCCAGTTTCCATTTCATCAATGGGGTCTATATTTTGTTGGCCCTATTACTCCTCCCTCTTCTTTTCAACATAATTATATCTTAACTGCAACAAACTACTTTACTAGGTGGGTAGAAGCGATTCCCATCAAAGTTGCTAATACAAACTTAGTTGTATATTTTTTAGAGAGTAATAATGTCACCAGGTTTGGATTACTTGAGTCTCTGGTGTTTGATTATGCATATTATTTCAATTCCATTGATATTACTCAATATGCCCTTGAAAAATGGATCAAATTGAATTATTCTGCAAACTATTACCCACAAGGGAATGGATTAGCAGAATCTTCAATAGAAATATGATCAACATCTTAAAGAAAACCGTGGCTACATATCACAAGAACTAGAACACCAAGATCTTTAATTCCCTATGGGAAGATCATATAACTCCTAAAGTTTACATTGGGAACTCTCCTTATAGCCTTGTTTATGGCAAGGAATCTATCCTTCCATCTAACCTCCTCCTTCCATCATTACAATTAGCTTAATATTTTTCACAGGATGATGGATCCTCTCCTCTTCAGAATTGAAAATTGACACATTGCTTAAATTAGAAAAGGAGAGAGAAATCTAGAACATCAAAAATTGGTTAAGAGGTGGTTTGATGAGAAGTATTCGTCTGACCGAGATTTTCAGGTTGGGGATCTGGTACTGAAATGGGACAAACCCCACAAAGACAAGAATCATTATACCAAGTTTCAACATTTATGTTTAGGGCCATTCACTATTACAAAAAAAATTGTCCCTGGTACTGTCCGGTTGTAGACACTAGAAGGTTTCTTTGAGACCTATCCAATGAGCATCCAACTCCTAAGAAAGTACTTTGCTTGAGGTAAGCATTTGCTTATCTGTACATAGGTGTGTTTCCTTTGATTATATTTTTTTGGTTTATTTTATTTTTTTGAGTTTTTATTTTCTTTTCTTTTTTCACAAAACATGGTACCGACATAAAAATTGGCTAAGGTTGGTGATTGGTTTATCGTCAATATTTTTTACTGAGGAATTTCAAGTTGGATATGTCAGAACATCTTTACTTGGTTTATATATGAAATAGTGTTTTCATGGGAATACAACCAAATATATATTCAACCTTTTGAATTGATTATTCCCCTCCCATAATCACTATATTTACAAACCCTCTCAATGATGATTGAGCCTTTAGGAGAAGTCTGGTATTCCTGTCAGATTCCTCATTTGTAATTGGCCATAAATATTGACAACCTCCTCAACCTTTTTTCTTTTATGATATCAACTTGATCACCTTAAAACTAAATAAATATTCACCTAAATAATTGTAAATTGCAAGATAGGGGGTCAATTACAATCCATCCTATCATGTTCATAGAAATGTTCAATGAATTAAATTACCACCAGATGGTCACCAAGCCAGGGTAATGGCTTGCAATTTACAGTGTAAATAATGTTTGTTTTTTTAACTACAACTTGTTGTATTCAAGGACAAGGGGTCTTATCGTAAGCCATCCTGACCATGTTCATGGGTTCTACTTTGGACTGGAATACTGACAGGTGGTTACCAAGCCATGGTAATTGATTTTAGTGTAAAAACTAAAAGATAAGGAGTCTCCTCATAGAGCTATCTTATTCAATTTCCAAGTAGGATTTGTGAATGGCATTTCACCTTACCAGGGAAATGGATTTGTTTCAACTAAGTTTTTGTATGTCATAAAAAAGAGAGAAACAAATATATATATATGTATTTTTGTATACAATAAATCTGTGTATATGCTCACTAATAAACAATCTACATTCAAGTTGGTGACTAGTTTAATGGTCTTGAAATAGATCAAGTTTTTCCTAGAGGTTTATCACAAACGCACTCCTCTACTTACATCTTACTTACATGGATACCTTATTACTTCTGAACCTATTTCATCTATTGAACATTGCTATTAGTGATTTTGGATGGGAAGATGGAAATTAAGTAAAGCTACTACTGCTAGATCCGGTTGTACTCTTATGAACCGAATTTTGATTATAAACTCAAATATTTTTGTAACTAACATATCTCGTTTGAAATTCTTAAAATGATTTCTACAGAGATAATTGCTTTTCCCAACAAGTTGCCATTTGTTGTTGGAAACATCCTAATTCAGCTGCTAAAATGGGAGCCCCATTTATTCGTCACTAAGACATCCTTTAAGGTTATGATTTTTTGTTTTATGGGGTCTTATTCATGCTTACTGTAAGTACTATGTTTTGGTTTTCAATAAATTTTCATTGAAGCCTTTTTTTTTTTTTGTGGATTGCGGAAGGAACCTTTTTCATTTTTCATTTTTTATTTTCCGAAACCCGTAATCCGCAAACGCAGATAGTGGAAGTCCCTTTTTTGGAGGTTTTGAATATTTTTTTCCCACAATCCGCAACCCGCAAATGTGGATTGTGGATTTTTAAATTTCTGTTTTTTTTGTTTTTTACTTTTCCCCAATCCGCAAATGCAGATTGTGGATGTCAGAAAATATTTTCATGAATAAAATCTTAATTTTTGGTTCCCCATTTTCGCAAAATGCAATGCGTATTGCGGAAATCAGAAACTCAATAAATAATAAATTTGCAAAATTGCGTTCCCACAATTCTGCAACCCACAATGCGGATTGCAGAAAGTGAAAGCTAGGAAATCATCTTTTGGTCGCAAATATCATCTCGCATTTATGCAACCCACAATGCAGATTACATAAATCAAAATTGAGAAAATTAGTTAAGGTTTATCTCCACAATTCTATTCCCCGCTCTAATCTCGACCATTGATTTGTTCGAAATCTACGGCATAAATCTATTTCGTCGTTGGACTTGGAAAATTTAAATCATTCAAATTTTATGATTTGTTCACCATTTCAACCTGCGATTTTTACCTACGCAAATATTTTACCGTGATTTTCTCACTAAGCCCATGAATCCTCTTGTTTTCAAGATATCTATGGGTAGGTTTCTTGAATTTCTCAATTCTCAGCGATTCAATTTCATTATTTTTATCTTGGGTAAATTTTAATTATTTTGCTCCAAATTTTTCTTCTTCAGAATTTACCTCCTAAACTACAACTATGTCGAGAACTACAAGGTCTAAAACCGCTCTGAATGAGCAGAAGAACAAGGACCTTAATGCTGGTATTTTATCTGACACTTGTGGAGGGGTGTCAGAAACCCATTACCTAGATTGGTCCTGAATTTATGCCATTTTTTATAATGATGATTTTTCTACCATTTCTCATGACAAGTCATCTTACACCAATATAAGAAAGTCCCAAGTTCACTTTATAGCGGTAAGGCTTCCATTTATGCCCTACACAGAACCGGTTAAGTGGGCACTTGACCACGCAAATACCAAAGTATGCTCCTTTTATGATCATGTGCATACCCATTTGGTTTTGTTTTTCCCAGAGGTATTTGCAAGAGATTACGCACTCAACCCACCACAACAATTGTTGAATAAGCAATTTCTTGAAACTTCCATAACCTAGTACAATATTGAAGAGATGATGAAAACATGTATGGATAACCCTATAGATTTCATCCGTAAGCCTGATAAATCCTATCCCATCTCCTGGTTTAGGGATCCATTTTCTCTATTAGAAGCAATGCCCTGCAGGTTATACGGGTTTCCCAACTGTAGTGTATTCAAAGTGCAATGGGCACCTCTTTCCCATCATGTCCTAACTACATGGGAATCCTTCAACTGGGCATGAATTCTCTCAGTCGCTTTGAAGAAAGCCATCGAGAAATATAAGAAGAATCCAACATCTAGGAATCCTTCTTTTTATTTCTCGGCCTATGCTATGATATATTTTGTGCAACATCTCCTTTCTCAGCTATGGGATGGAATTGGACAAGGACTTCACTTCTTGTCCACATCTATTGTTCAACTCTATGGGAGGAAAATTTTGTTCCCCACATCTATGACATCTGTGACCATTTCACTGGATCAATTTACTAGAAAATATTCAAAGGGGATGCCCCTACTTTCTCTAACAGAGCAAAGGCACTAATATCCACCATGGGAGATTGGTATGTGGGTAAGTACTTCTCCTACATCAGAATTTGGGGCAGAAACATTGTTCATCTACTGCCCAAAATAGTGCTAGAAAGGATGGTACTCCATGAGATCTCTTTTTAGACTGTCATTGGTGGATTTTTCCCAAATATTACAGTAGCCAAGACAAAAGGTTGGCCCAAATTTTCCCTTAATTTGGGATTTTTTACTTTGCAGAATTCTACACATGCTGCCATTCTTGGTAAGGCCATTACTACAATAAACTTAGGGAAGCCCCTCAAAAGAATGCATGAGCCTGAGTCATTATTGGCTAATCACTTTGTTTAGAAACACATGAATACCACTTATGTTCATCAAAAATACCTCGATGACTCAATCTATCAAGGAGAAAATGACTTTTCAGAAGTGGTAAGCAAAATTTATTCCCCTTAGGAGAAAATCTTCATTTTCCAGTATAAGAAGGAGCTCAAGACAACAACGTTACATTATAGGAATCTTCAGTTGATAGTGGAAGATAATTTCCAAAATAAAACAGCTGAGAAAGAAGCAAAGGAGTCGTTGTCCAACACTTATTCTACTCCAATTCATCAGTCAAAAGGTAAGGGGAATTTTGTTGTTGAATATCCTACAAGGTCCCAATCTTCGTCTACACTTCAGGATCTCCTCAGGTCAACATAGATAAATAAAATCCTAGAAAAATTGAGCTCATAAGTGTAAGCACATGCAACAGTTCCTCTACCACAACCAAAGATAAAAGGGTTTAACAAGCCCTTCCATAGGTACATATAGAAGCAACAGCCCCCGAACCTCCACCATAGAGGAAAAGGGTAGAACAACCAATTCTACAAGTTGAGCCAATTCAATAAGTTGATATACCCCCCCTGGTGAATATTGAGGTGCAGGATATTGAAATCAACCTTGAGGAGGAGATCTCTCCCTCCACTTATGTATGCCCTGCTACAATTCCTACCACCATCCCACCAAATATTTCAACCACCTAGATGGATAGGAATTGTTGTGAGACTGTGATTCCTCTGCATACCTTTTCTCAGATTAACCTCTCTCATATTCTTCCTGCCACTAATGGTACACCTGTAGTATCATTACCTATGCCTATTTATACCCCTTTGTCCACCTTACCCATTTTTTCAGCAACATTTGAGTTGCGTGGATTTTCCACATTTCCACAAACTCATTCATTAGTCTCACAACCTAGTAGCTATTCCATACATACCACTTCCACTAAACTTATCACTTCTCTTCCTATTTCCACCTTATCACCACCCACTTCTTACGCCTCCACACCTTCCACCACTATTCCCTCAATCAGTATATCGATCCCTACCCCGAACACTTCCCAACCTACCCCTATAGTTACAACTTTTGAAGGAACCATCTCAACAACAGAGGAGGTGGCTGAATTTGTTGATGATACAAATGTTTCATTAGGGGATTACTTTTGGAGCAGGAACGAAAAGGTTGTAGTTAAAAAGGGATCCAAAATATCCAAGGAAGGGACCTTTAAGTAGGGTTTAGTGCCAAACCAGATTGTATGGAAGAGGGCTTCCAATGATGTCAAACAAGAGGATTTAGAGAATGCAGCTACCATGGGGTACTTTGCAGGAGAAAATTATGATTCGGTTTCCTTGCTCAACAAGGAAGTTGAGGAAAAAAAATAGGAGTTGCAGAGGTCCAAGTAGTATGAAGCTAAGGAAATGCACAACATCAACAGGAATTGCAAGATTTGAAGAGTGAGTATGAAGAAAAGTTGAATCAACTTCAAGACCATAATGTTATTCTCAAGCAACATCTTGAAGAACCACAATGATTAAATGATAACACACTCAAAAGATTGCCACCCTTGAAGAGCAGCTTAAATATTTTCAATTTATATATGTTACTTCTTCATTCTCTAAATTCACAGAGGAAGAATTTAAACAAATGACTTATAGAATACATGATGATATTTACCAACGAATGGTTAGTATTTTGAAGGATTCAATGATATGCAAGAAACATACAATGCATTCGAGTGCCATTCTGACCTCCTCTACGATCACAATCAAAGGAGGAATGAAGAAATTAGAGATTATGATACTCAAGTGGATTGGAAAAAGTAAATCAAGGATAGACCTGATGATTTACCTGTCCTGGACAAGGGTAAGATGAGATTTCAATTGAAACGTGGGAAATTGTTTGTGAACTGGTAGAATCCAGCATTTGAGACAGATAGGTGGCATGCAAAAAGAGATGGTTTGCTTTAGAAACTTTGCTAGGTTTTAATATTGGTCGGCCACTAATGGATCCAATTGATGAACCTCTGCCTCTGAAAATTAATCTAGAACAGATTGAGAGCAATTTTGAAAATACTAAGGAGCAGATTCAACAAATCGATCAGCTTCACCTCGATCAAATCAAGGAATGGATCAAGTCACCTCTCACATCGCAAATGAGAATTGACCTATTCCTTCGAGAATGGGGAAAGGTTAAAAAAAAGAGATATCGGGTCCTTGATTTGCAAGTCTCAATTGCATCTAGAGCATTCCCAGTATCATGACATACAAGATTTGTTGGATGTATTTTCCAAGTGGCAGTCTGCCCTTGGAAAATCTTAAATTTGATATTTTGTAATCCCATATCTTGTGAACATCTTGGGAATATTTTTATTTCTTTGTAACATATTGTAATAATTATTCAAAGAGGAGTGGTGTCTCCCAAAGGGGGGGTTGCATGAGTAATTCTACAGGACAATAAATAAAGAACCACCAAGGACATACCCGGGATGCTATGTAATTTTGCAAGATTGTAATTTCTTACAATTTTAATAAAATCTACATTGTTTCTTATGTCATGTTTTGGTTATTCATTAAATTTCTTTTGCGGATTCTGGTTATTCTTTTATCTTCCTGACAAATTGATCATATGTTGCTTATTTATCAAACACGCTAACTACTGTATTGATTTTTCACTGCAATGTTAATGTGTTGTCTACGCATTAAATAGATGTCTTTATTTAATTCATATGCCATTAATTTCAACCATTGAACAATCACTTATGCCCATACTAATTTTTGAATTGGTATTATTCTGATAGAACAATTATACATGTATACTAATATTATAGGAAATTTGAGGTCTAAAATGGGCCTCCTAAGGAAAATAATAAAATAATATCTATTGATTTTGGAGGAAGAAAGAAAAAAACTACTTTTTTGTTTGTTTGTATTTTCAACATATCTCTATGTGTTTTTACTCAAATTTCGAGCGAGAGTTCTCATTGGTTGCAAAATTTAATTCTGCATCCAACGAGTACCCACGCTGCATACTTTTGATGGACCCCGCTATCATCACGTTTTTTAGGTATTTCTTGTTTTTGGGGTAGTGGTGTCCGTCAAAAGTATGCAGCGTGGGTACTCGTTGTATGTGGAATTAAATTACGCATCCAAAGAGCACTCCTACTCGAAATTTGAGTAAAAACATGGGGATATATGTTGAAAATACGAACAAAAAAAATAGTTTTTTTAATGACAAATATGTCAAGTCAACCATTATGGTTGACTCAATTTATTAAAATTCTATTGGTTCTTGAATTCCAACTAACAAGAATTTATTGTTGGCTCGTTTTCTTATAAGGCCTATTTTAGACCCCAAATTTCCTCTAATATGATACTTTGGGTAAAGCAGTACAATTTTCATTGTTTCAATTTCATTCAAAGTTGGAAAAAGGAACATGCCTGATTTATATTTTTATATGTTGGGTTAATAATTTCTTGTCACAAATTACAGATCTAATTGTTCTACTTAAAAATATTCACAATTATCGGCTTAGTTGTCGGAAGAGCAGATCCATTTGGATCTGAAAAATCTTGTGCCAGTGGAGGCCTTGTATCCATATGAGTTAGTCACATCAAACAACTCGGGGATAGAATCATCTCTACATGGGATCAATTTGGATCCTTTATGGTTGGACTATCTCTTGGTCCTGTTGATTTATCCAACAGCCTACAAGCCCGGGCAATCAACACACCCACATAAAGTTGCAATCAAAGACAAATCTCTTATGATAGAATCCACCAGTTCAAACAACATATCTAGAATTCCTGGGAAAATTTAAATATCCAGGAGCATATGTGAGTGCAATATTTATAGTTAGAGAGCTCCCCTCAATCCAAATCCTTCTTTCTTAAACCTCATAGCAAACAACACTAGTGTTTATAATTTAGAGAGTTAGAATTTCAAGAATGGATTAAATCTCATAAGTGTCATAAGCTCTTATTTGATTGGGAATCCAAGGGAAATATAGGGGTAGCAGGGGGGTTCTTCTTTCCCTTGATATAGCATTGGAAGCAAGTTATACTTTGGGACTAGGTATAGTGAAGAACAATCAAGAAGAGATATATGACCTTCTTTATGGATCCATCATTCGTGAAACTCTCAACATCATGTAGGTTCTAATCGTAGGTGATACCCATCTAAGTTTGTGACAAGTAGGAGTTGAAAAGGTTAAAGAAGGAACCCTACATCATAGAAATTTTTAGCATCTCTTTACAAATATTTACTCCCTAAATGAGTATAAGGTATTCCATGTAATAAGTTAACATAACAAGGTATTTTATCATAATGTAAAAGAGGATATCTACCTTGATAAAGGTGTTCTTATCAAATATGTGAGTGTTTTCTCACTTTCAAAGGAAATCAAGTTTTACCTTATGTGTTTGGTTTCTTTTTGGATTTCACCAGGAACATCGGTAACTAGGGGACTCCTCTCTCAATCTGTTTCCCTCTTAGTGACATAGGGCCACATTGGTTATGGTATTTTACTTATAAGCTCATTTTCCCCCAAGCCTCTTTTCCCGGTATTCTTCTATGTTTCAATAGTTAGGGGTTTCTCCTCTTAGATCATCGTTCTCTTAGAAATTTGGGGTTCAATGGGATATTATACCTTTCTTGTTATTTTAACTAGTCCTGAGTTGGTTTTCCTCTATTTTTTGGAGACCCCTCATGCCTTTTTTGGCTATGTTTTGGATAGGGCCTAGGGGAGAGCTTCAAAATATTTTCTCAAAATGAATTAAGTTGGATCCAGTGTGATGGTAAAATAAGATAAATAAAATTCTCAAAAAAATGACAAACCAATTAGGAGAACTGCAACAATCAATTAAGTATCTTAGCACCCATATGGATAAGTTAGAAGTTAAATGGGAAACCTTTGAAACAAAATTCAATGTTCAAAGTCTCTAAAATGTGATAAACCTTCAAATGATTGAAATTTGAACTTTTATATTCTCCTTGGGATAACTCAAGGTCCCTAGTCTGTGACTGTTGGTCCTGGAATAGCCCCTTTTTTACCACACCAATTATATCTTTTTTCCCTATCCTAATTCATTTCCATACATCAGATGTATGTTTTTCCTCAAGTTGAGCATAAATCCTTACATGTATGATTTATTATTGTCTTATTATATTAATTTCTAAGATTTTTATGGTTAGAACTCTATATTTTGAATTGTTATAACATGTATTGATTTTATAAAGATAGTTCCAAGCCTTGAGGAACACAGGTGTAGAAACCTACTTAGTCTGGAGAAGAAAGGGATATTTGGTACTATTTGTTACTCCTTAGACCCAGTTCCATATCCTGAATGGAAATAATGTGATCATATCTCCACATGGCAGCTGCAAAATAATTCAGCTACAACAATGCTCCACTACTCGGGGCATTGCGACAATAGACATAGAATCTCCCATCCAATTGATTATGTTGATCCATTAATGGCCAAAGTAACAATACTCCCTATATTCCATATATCCATTCAATTTCATTTATGGATGTAATAACTTGTTGTAACAAGGTAGCCTGAAGATGTTGATGTATTTGTAACTTCGGAATGTATTCATCTAAGTGTTTCATGTATTGTAGCCCGATGTTTATTCCGGGATGTATCTATTATGTAATTTAGTCATGTTGTCATGCCCCGATGCTCCGATCGGGGGGATCAATAATGTAAACAAGTCATGTCAAGTCATAGTGGGTAAGCCTCCGATTGTCTAAGGGTTAAAGTACCCGCAGTTCCGGGGCAATAGGGTTATTAGACTCTCCAAGTAGAGGTCGGCCCTAGTAGGGTTTTAGTTATGTCGGGATTAGTATAAATAGAGAGTTGGGGTCTCTATTTAGTACACATCACTCACACACTCAAGTGTAGCGCATAGTTGACGAAGGAGAAGACACTGGGGCTAGACAAGAAGAAGATTACTGCTGTCGGGAGTGCATCTTACTGTTTTGGGGTTTTACATCTTGTGCTGATTCTATCTCTGAGGAAGTTGCGGGGTTTTCTCCATTTATGGTTTCTCCGATCAAAAACACAGTGTTCATTGTCTCTTGTGTTTGATTGATGTACTTTTTATTCTCTCAGTAAAGATCCTAACATAATGCTAGCTTAATGTTGAAAAACTAACATGGAATCAGAGCTAACCTGAGAACAAGACACTGTGCAACTGCGGGAACTAGGGCTTCCTAGTTTGTGGATCTTCCTTACAAATTTTCAGCAAAAGTAAGGTGGAACAACTCTCCTCCTTAGGGTGCATCTTTTTGTCGAAGCATAATCCAATTCTGATATTTTTCAGTTTTAGACCTATCACTGCTATCGAAAATTAAGGATTTTCACAAAAGAGGAACTTTTCAGTGAGCCTAGGCCTGGATTGATCTCCTCCCCAAAATTGAAGTTAGGGACAAATTTCAAGGAATTTGGAAGGACAGAACTCCGGAAAAGCAAAACCCTAGTTTGCTCCTGAACCAGCTCTACAGGATTTCAGCTCAAGTTTCAGATCTGACATTTTGAACCTGGTAAGATCTAAAATATTTTGTATTTCCATTTGAGGTTCTCAAATAAGATGTCTCATCATACAAAGCTTGATGAAAATATTGAGGGGGATAATAAATTCCAAGCATGGAAGTATAGGATCTCCCTGGTCCTGGAAGAGAATGAATTAGACTCCTACATCCATGAGGAGGTTCCAGTTCCAGAGGGAGATGAGGCAAAATCCTTACATAAGAAGAAGATGGTTATGGAAAATAGGATCATTGCTGATTCTATCAAGGATCACCTTGTCACATAGGTGTCCTCTCTCAAGACACCTAAATCTATGTTTGATTCCCTAACCAAGTTTTTTGAAGGGAAGAACATAAATCGGAAGATGACCCTGAGAAACCAACTAAAGAATGTGAAGACTCAGAATGCAGAAGAAATCCAATATTAATTCACAAGGGTTTCCCAAATCAAGGAAAAATTAGAAGCTATTGATGAAGAAGTGGAAAATGCAGAGATTATGATGACTACTTTGAATGGCCTCCCTAGGTCATGGGATTCTTTCATCCAAGGAATCTGTGCAAGAAAGAAGTTAGTCAAGTTCAGCAGACTATGGGAAGAATTCTCTCAAGAAGAAGCTCGGATAGCAGCTTGAGAAGAGAAGATGGGAAGTGAGGATCAATCTCTCATGGTACACTCCAAGACTCACTCCAAGTCGACAAGAAAGAAAACTCATCACTTCAGAGGTAAGCACTCTCACAAAGATAACACTAGAAGATATTTATCTAGGATCATATGTTATACATGTGATGAAGCAGGACATTATGCAAGGAATTGTCCTAAGAAACAAAAGCCAACAAAGAAGAGAAACAAAAGAAGACATCATGCTCATGCTGCAGAGGATGATGAACCATCCAGGAAGAGTTCCAGATATGAAAGTGAAGATGCTTCAAGCAAGGGTGAGTATGTTCTGATCTCCGCTCTCACAGGCAACATTACTCATGGGAGTGATGATTGGCTAATAGACAGTGGGGCCTCCAAACATATGCTGGATTCAAGGAATCCTTTGTGAAGTTTTCAGAACATGAATCATCTCAGAAAGTGAAGCTAGGAGATGACTACCATTATCCAATAAAAGGTAGTGAAGAATCTTCCTATAAACTAGACTCTGGAAAATCTCTAACAATGAAAGAAGTATTGTTTGTGCCAACACTCAAGAAGAACCTCCTTTCCATATCAGCATTATATGCAAAAGGAATGCGGATTGCATTCATAGATGGTCAAGCCTTCATGTGGCCAAAAGGAAAGACTATCAATGATGCGGTAGTAATTGGAGAACAAGAAGGAGGATTGTACAAATTGAAGGGCCATCCAAAACAAGCCTTGGTCCATGAAACAATAGAGCCAAGTGAACTCTGGCATAGAAGGCTTGCACATGTGCATTATAGAGCACTACCTATTGCAAGCAAAGCTATTGAAGGTCTTCCAGAAATCCAAGCTAAACATGATGGGGTCTGCAAAGGATGTGCAAAAGGAAAGAATACAAAGAAGACATTTCCAAGCAATCAAAGCAAAGCAAAAGGAATCTTGGAAATCATCCACTCCGATGTATGCGGTCCTATGTCATGAAAATCTCTAAGCGGGTATGCATATTATGTTTCTTTTATTGATGATTTTTCTAGGAAGACATGGGTTTACTTCATGAAGAACAAAGATGAAGTATTCAGCAAGTTTAAAGAATTCAAAGCCTTGATAGAAAACCATACTGAAAAGAAGATCAAGACCATTCGATCATATAATGGCAGAGAATTCACTTCAAATGAATTCAAAGAGTTATGCAAAGAATCAGGTATTAAGAGGGAGTTGTCCACTCCTTATAATCCACAACAGAATGGGGTTGTGGAATGGAAGAATAGAAACATCATGGAAGCTGCAAAATCCATGCTTCATGATCAATACCTTCCTATGCATCTTTGGGCGGAAGCTGCCAGAAAAATGGTGTATGTACAGAATCGTACTCCACATAAAGTACTTGAGAACAAGAATCTTGAAGAAGTCTTCTTCGACAAGAAACCAGAAGTCAGCCATCTCAGAATATTCGGTTGTCCTATGTACATCCACATTCCAAAAGAGAAGAGGACTAAATTAGATCCTTCAGGAAAGAAGGGTATATTTGTGGGATACTCTAAAAGCTCAAAAACTTAAAGAATATATTTCCCAGGATACAAGAAGATTGACATCAGCAGGGATGTGACATTTGATGAAGACACAGCTTACAACAAATCCAGAAAGAAACCTGCTGAAGAACCTGAAGAAGCAGAAGCACCCATAATTCATGATACAACCATGAATGAAGAAACTCAAGAAGAAGATCGAGAATTTGAAGAACCACAAAGACCTGTAGATCCACCTTTGGAGAAGAATCCTCATAAGAGGAAACCTGCTTGGGTACGAGAACTTATCCAAGGTACGGAAAGATATGGGGCTCCAGAAGAGAATCACAGAGAAAGATTTCATTGATAAAAAACCTTCCAGTTATGAAGAAGCGACATAATAGAATGAATGGAAGGATGTTATGATTGAAGAGTACCAATCGATCATGAAGAATGATGTTTGGGATGTTGTCCCAAGACCAGATAGGAAGTCAGTTGTAACTTCCAAATGGATCTACAAGATCAAACATGATGCAGATGGTAGCATTGAAAAGTATAAGGAAATATTTGTAGCTCGAGGGTTCTATCAGAAAGAGGGAATAGACTATGAGGAGACCTTTGCACCTGTAGCCAGATACACTTCCATCAGATCAGTACTTGCTCTGGCTGCAGTGATGAAATGGAAGATACACCAGATGGATGTCAAGACTGCTTTCTTGAATGGTGTAGTGGAAGAGGAAGTGTATGTAGAACAGCCACTTGGTTTTGAGACACATGATAGAGAGACTCATGTGTGCAGATTGAAGAAATCCCTGTACGGTTTGAAACAGGCACCCAGGACCTGGTATGGCAGAATTGACAGCTTTCTATCCTGTTTGGGATTTACCAAGAGTAAAGCATATTCCAACCTTTACTACAACGTTGAAGATGGCAACCTAGTGATGCTTCTACTATATGTAGATGATCTATTTGTAACAGGTACGGAAGGGTTGATTGCTGATACGAAGAGAAAGCTTGCTGCCGAGTTCAAGATGAAGGACTTAGGTGTGATGCATTACTTTATAGGTATGGAGATGTGGCAGAGTATAGATGGAATATTCCTTGGACAAGGGAAGTATGCAGTAGAGATCCTAAAAAGGTTTGGGATGATGGACTGCAAGGTCATGGCCACACCTATGGCATCGAACCTGAAGCTATTGAGTGATGCTTCATCAGAGACGGTTGATGCTATGATGTATCGTCAGATGATTGGGTCCTTGATGTACCTGATGAACATAAGACCAGAAATTTGCTTTGATGTGAACACCTTAAGCTAGTTCTTGACAGATCTGAGAAATGTTCACTTGATTGCTGCAAATCATATTTTGAGGTACCTGAGGGGCACAGTTGATTATGGGCTCAATTATGTGTCGAATAAAAAGATTAACCTGGAGGGTTATGTCGATTCAGATTGGGCAGGTAGTGCCATCGATAGGAAGAACACTTCAGGGTGTTGCTTCAATATGGGATCAGGTGTGATCTCTTGGTTTAGCAAGAAGCAATCCTGTGTGGCACTAAGTACAGCTGAAGCAGAGTATGTCGCAGCTTTTTCAGCTAGTTGTGAGGCAGTATGGCTGCAGAAGCTGTTGTCTAATTTATTTGATCTCTAGATGGATGCTACTTGTATACATTGTGACAACCAGAGTTGTGTAAAGTTGTCAGAATCCAGTGTTCCATGACAAGTCAAAGCATATCGAGATCAAGTACCACTATATCAGGGATATGGTGCAGAGGGGAGCAGTGAAGCTCCAATATGTTGCGGCGGAGGAACAGGTAGCTCATGTATTGACGAAGCCATTGGCTAGGCTGAAGTTCGAGTACTTCAGGGAGAAGCTTGGTGTTCTCCAGATCGAGGTTTCCTCCAAGAGAAAGTGATGAGACCCATGAGACCCATGGCCATTCTGACATGGTGAGAGGATTGGTTCCTTCCATGGTCAGATGTAAGGGTTGAGCCATTCTGTCATGGTGAGAGGATTGGTTCCTTCCATGGTCAGATGTAAGGGTTGAGCCATTCTGTCATGGTGAGAGGATTGGTTCCTTCCATGTCAGATATGAGTGCTAGCCATTCTATCGAGTAGGACAAATGTAAGGGAAACTGTGATTCTGGGAATGGAGGTACCTGGTCAGTTACCAGGAATACTCAGTCCGGGACTGAGAAGAGCCATTCTGACGAGTAGGTTAGATATAAGGGCTGAACCATTCTTTCATGGCTAAAGGATTAGGTTCCTCCCATGTCATATGTGAGTGTTGTCCATTTTGTTGAGTAGGATGGATATAAGGGCAATTGCCACTCTCCGGGAGAGTGGAGGCACCTGGTCTGTTACCAGGTAGCTCAGTCTGGGACTAGGGGCCATTCTGACAAGGGTGTAGGATTCAGTTCCTACCAGGTCAGATGTGAGTGCATGCCCTTCTGACGAGGGTGTAGGATTTGGTTCCTACTAGGTCAGATGTAAGTGCAGAGCCTTTCCATCACTGTGAGCAGGATATGATTCCAACCTGGATGAAAGTATGGAAATATTTCATCACTATGAGTAGGATGTGGTCCCGTCTAGATGGATGTAAGTGCAGAAATCTTCTATCACTGTGAGCAGGATGTGATTCCAGCTTGGATGAAAGTATGGAAATATTTCATCACTGTGAGTAGGATGTGTTCCCTCTTGGATAGAAGTCTTTCATCATTGTGAATAGGATGTGATTCCAGCCTGGATGAAAGTATGGAAATATTTCATCACTGTGAGTAGGATGTGTTCCCACCTAGATGGAAGTATGCCTTTCTAACGAGTAGGTCAGATATAAGTGTTGAATCCTTTTCATAGATGATAGTGATGTTTTGTCATGCTAGTGAATGTGAGTGTTGGGCCTTTCTGATGTGATTGTAGGTTTCTACATGATCAGATGTGAGTGTTGGGTGTGCCTTTCTGACGAGTAGGTCAGATGTAAGTGCTGGGAAAAACCTACATGATGGCTAGGCCTACAACCAGCATGAAAAAAGGTTGGCTCTGTAGAACTTCCTATGACGAGAAGAATCATGAGATAGCACACATGATGATGACCAGATGAGATCCAGATCGAGCTATGATCTAGATCCAGTGTTGCTAGGGTTTTAGCCCTAGCTTGTGCGAATGAGCACCTACTAAGGAATATGGATTCCTTAGTAGCAGTTCAATGATATATGAATTAAATAATGTTAAACGGAAATAAAAGCTAATCTAGACATTCATGAAGCAAAAATAGTAGAAAGTAAATAACATGAAGCAAAAACAGTAAATAATAAATAATGATCTTTATTGATGTTACCTCCGGTGTGGAGGTTGGTGAAGTCCGTTGCGCTGGTCCGATGTCGGTGGCTTCGAGCTCCAAGCTACTTCTTCTCTTTCTCCGATGGTGGAAATGGGCCAAAAAGAGTTCTCAATGGTGAAAGTAGCTTAATGGTAAGCTAGGGTTTCAGGAACAATTTCGGCAGAGGCAGGATACTTATGATCATGGATATGGAATAATGGGTCTCCATCAATTATTTATAAAACCATGTGGTTTAGGTCAGCTTTTTAGGGTTTTAGCTGTTTAGGGTTTCATCTTTTCATTTTCCTCATTATTTTATATTTTTTATTCCTTTTTGGATATTTTTGGAGGAAAAAAAGATTTTATAGTCTTTTGGAGGCATTTTAAGCTTTTTGGTGACCTTTTAGATGGTTTTATGGGTTTTTGATGGAGATATGGTAGGAAAGTGGACAAATGAGCCATGTAATGGGGTAGATGAGGTAGTTAACCATTTTTGGATGTTAACAGATTGCCCCCTGATGTGTGAGGGCAGGAGCTCATCGTATGGCCGATGGACATCATGAGTCATATTTGGTTTTTCTTGGGGTGTGGAGAAGAGAAGGAAGCAACTGAAGTCTGGGACACCGATCTCGAACCACCTGCAAGGACTGAAAAGGACATAACCTCAATAATGGATGAGGGATCATCTGATAATATGGACGAGGCGGGCATTCTCATGCTCGTATCAGAATATAACATAGTAATATAAATGGTCCTCAAATACTGAATGAGGAAAAATCTCAATATACGGACGAGGCGGGCATTCCCATGCTCGTATCAAGATACATAAAAATAACTGTGTATATCATGAGAGTCCAGAGGGGACATCAATCTGGAACATACTACTGGGCTGACCATGTCTGAGGTGAACAACTGATGCACTGAAATGAGGTCAGTGCTACTGAATGTGGTTCCAAAGGAACTGATAAGCTGCTGGATCATAGTGACAATGGTCATAATCGCGATGGTGCACTGTTCTGGAACTAAATCTGGGTACTCGAGGAAGCATGAAGTCGGATAGCTTCCGAATACAATCGCCGACGCAGCCTAGACATCCACGGGAACATATAACTAAGTGTTCTGAAGTGACTCACCAATGTGCTAGAGTCGGGGGAAATCCGGGGTCTTCGACAAATCATGGACTGGATATGAATCCTGCGCGATTCTCAACGATGCGATCAATGTGCTGAAGTCGAACATGTGAGAAACAACCATTTGGAGAGGCAATAATGATTCCTCCCGAAATGGTCCGTAGGCACACACCACAGATGGTGATGTGTCCAAGGCGCAGGGACCTCTGGGTCTATCCTCTGGAATAGAGTTGTTGTCGTCGACAGAGGGAGACCTGCAACTATCAAGGCAATGATGTTTCCTTGATAGGAGCGCG
>LPNX010994797.1:7483-27159 GCA_001517045.1 Pseudotsuga menziesii | reverse complement strand
TGGTTTTATGGGTTTTTGATGGAGATATGGTAGGAAAGTGGACAAATGAGCCATGTAATGGGGTAGATGAGGTAGTTAACCATTTTTGGGTGTTAACATCCAGTTATGATGACTCTGAGAGATCCAGATCGAGTGATGATCTAGATCCAGCAGTGATGATCCAACTGGAGTGATGATCTAGATCCAGTCCAGTGATGATGATCCAGATCGAGAGATGGTCCAGATCCAGTGATGATGTCCCATGATGATCTAGATCAAGAGATGATCCAGAATCGAAGGATGAAGATGGCTTGAAGACTCAGAAGACTCGAGGTGCAGATGACAAGATGATCCTGTTGATACAAAGAAGAAGACCAGTGCTGAAAATTGTGCCGGAAGAATACCTTCCTAGTTAAGAGGGAGTGTTGATGTATTTGTAACTTCGGAATGTATTCATCTATGTATTTCATGTATTGTAACTCGATGTTTATTCCGGGATGTATCTATTATGTAATTTAGTCATGTTGTCATGCCCTGATGCTCCGATCGGGAGGATCAATAATGTAAAAAAGTCATGTCAAGTCATAGTGGGTAACCCTCCGATTGTCTAAGGGTTAAAGTCCCCGCAGTTCTGGGGCACTAGGGTTATTAGACTCTCTAGATCAGTTATTGTTAGAATAATGATTGTAGGAAGGTAAATGCATTTCTTAATTCTTAGATGGATAAATTAGGTTAGATTTAGCCATGAGAAGAGTTTGACTGAGCAGATAGGTAGGATAATTAAGATTTCATTCATTCAATCAACTACTTAAGTGTCTATGCATATATTGTGCTAATTATCTTTGAAACAAAAATACTTCCCTGGATTGACAATTCATATTGATCATTCTGTGTGTTAGTTGTAATTGATTAGCATATAGGGTGACCAACATTTTGGCACCGTTTCTGGGGAACATAATTTATAGACATAGTAGTAGTTGCATTTATTCATTTTCCTCAGTAGTTTTTTAAGCTTGCATGATTTTTGGGTTGCATGAATACAAGGAGAATACAACGAGATATTCCCAGAACCCATAGAAATCCTCAAAATACTAACTTGGCAGGTGGTCAAGGTCGTGGAAACATCCCAGCCTTAGGGAGAAGGACATTCATTGATGATTTAGTTTCCAAGGACATTCAGAAGAAGAATCCTTGTTACTCCTAGGTTGGAAGCATCATTTTCCACAATGGATAGAAAAACTGAGGAGTTGTGACACCATCTAGTGTCCCTACAGACGAAGATAGATCTAGTACTGTGGGGATAGGTGAGCCAGAGGTGGTTTACCATATCGACATAAAATAAGTTACAAAGGAGGAGTGGTTAAATTTACAACAAGAGTTGGAAAATTATAGGAAGCGAAGACAAGAGGAAGAAGAGGAAAACATGAATAATGAATGTCACCCGGATGATCATGAAGGAGTAGGGGATAACCATAACAATGATGGATACCTCCCAGATGAGGAGACAGTTTCCACACTCTAGTTCCTCATTCAACAACAAACTGGACAGGCCCCCATGAAGAATATTTCACCTTCAGTGCTACCATGTTTTCATGGGAAGTCCATAGGGGATCCGGATGAGTTCCTATTTGAATTTGACTTCCTCTGTCGCATCTACAATTACAATTCCACTGAAAAAAAGTTAAAATTCTTTCCTGCGACTTTAAAGGAAAACCCTTTGTGTTGGTTCATGAGCTTGGGAGGTGAGACTGTTTCCACCTGGGAACAAATGAAACAGGTGTACCTTGGAAAATATCAAGATTATTGTAGGACTAAGGACAAAAGAGAAGAATTGTTTAAGATGATGCAGAAGGATGAAGAGAGTCTAGAGGAATTCGTTGAGAGACTTATGTATAATATACATAGGGAAGGACAAATCGATATGGGGAGAGATGTACTCAAAATCATCTTATTGCATGGAAATAGATAAGATATCCTGGAGATACTGAACTTGTTGGGAAAAGTGGATATCTCAAAAGAACCTTTTGAAAATATTGTCGACTTATGTCGAAGATATTTGAGAGGATCCTCCAGAACCAACAATCAGGACAAAGGACTAGAATGAGATGTATTCACTAGAACATGGAAGTAATCTAGTGGTGGAGACACTCTAGCTGAAATAGAAAATCTTCTTGAAAACTTCAAAACAAAAATGATGAGTTCAATCTCCTTAGAATTGGACGTATTGAGATCAAAGCAAAGGGAAGTAGTAGAATATTTAACACTTTTATTTTGTCCTAGATGCAAGCAGAATCACCCACTAAAGGAATGTCCACTTGACAAGGTGTAAGTATTCCAACTCTGTGAATTGAATCATGATACTAAGGAATTTCCTTCACTCCCCCAAGTTAAGGTAGTCCTGCAGGCATCTACTTCATTGCTCAAAAGAAGCCTTGGCATCCTCAAAATTAAGGTATGAATATAGAACCATTACCTTTTTGGAATAATATGAATATAATACACAATTTCCTTCACATTATTCTAACAATCACTGGCATCCATCTCAAACTTTATGCAGAATCCTAAATCTTGGTCACCTTGGGCGCAACAATCAAACCAACAAACTTTTTGGTCTCTTGGTTGGAGAAAATCCCATCCAGGAAATTATTTTTCTCATAGCCAATCTCCTCATCAATAGTATCCCCCTTAGCAATACCCTCACCAACAGTACCATCAGTCGTAGCTATAACTCCAAAATAATGTTGCACCAATGAACATGCCACTATGACCACAACTTCCTACCCATCCTAACCCTAACCTGAATAATAAATCATTTCATCAATTTGAGACTACCAACTTGCCTACTTATTCCATTACCTCGGTTCCCTACAATGACATACGCCTACGATCAGGGAGGTTAGTGGAACCCTTAGTCATTGAATATGTACCATCTTCTGCGACTGAAGCAAGAATGAATCTTCAATTTGAAAATAAATGTAATACAACAATCCCCATCATTGAGGATGCTAATATTCCTACTAAAATACCAGTTGAAACACAGGAAGAAACACTTTTTGAAACAAAACCTACACAACCAACAAGAGAACCACTATATCCTAAATGACCGATCCTACAAAAGATAGTGGAACAACCTCAGTTTAATCTCTTAGGGGATTTAAAGAATTTATATGTCAAAATTCCACTGTTACAAGCTTTTCATGACGTGCCCATCTATTCCAAAACAATTAGAGATCTGTGTGTAATAAAATAAGGGAGAAAGCCTATGGATCCTCCCACTGTACATGTAATAGGAAAACTCTCCAAATTAATAATGGGAAAAACTCTCTTAGCTAAGTATGATGATCCTGAAAACCCTACTGTTATAGTACACATTGGAAACACTCAAATACCTAATGTTTTGGTATATTTAGGCACAACTATCAATGTTATGACCATTGACAATGTGAAAAAACTTGGGCTTACTAATCTTCATCCAGCCCCTACTATCTTAGAACTTGCTGACATGTCCACAATCAAACCCGAGGGAATCCTGGATGACCTCGTAGTCTCTTTCGATTCGTGGGAGTACACTATGGACTTCTTGGTTTTGCAACCGAAGTCGCAACTAGGGGGACATCCACTGGTCCTGGGAAGACCTTGTCTAGCCACATCGGATGCTTGCATCAACTATCGGTCGGGGTCTATGACTATTACAGATGGGACTGATACAAAAATGCTGGCCTTATACCCTCCATCTCAACCCAATTTAGAAGCTTAAACTCCACTATGGATGGATCTGGACGAAGAAGAATACGTTCAGTTGTTATTAACAATAGGGAAAACCTTAACTTTTAAAGATGAAACAAATGACGAAACTATTAATTGTTTCATCAGTGAGCCCACATATGTCAAGAAATATGTTTATCAAATTTTGAACAGTACTTTAGGTGAAGAAGAACAAGAAAATCTAACAGAAGAGACACTAGTCAGTGAAGCCAACATAATTCTAGTACTTAAAAATTCAAAAAGCATTCCTGTTGAAATAGAGCCAGGAAAAACATTGAACATTAATCCGAATCTCGCTCCTGATGAGATGGAATGCCTGATTACTCTGCTGAAACATCACAAGGGAGATTTTTCTTGGGAGTACAAATATATGAAGGGTATCCCTTCTAATCTATGTGCCCATCGCATTTACATTAAAAGTAGCTCCCGACCTGTGTGCCAACCACAATGAAGGATGAACCCTAACCTGAGGGATATACTGAAAGAAGAAATCCAAAAAAATTTGGAAGCAGGGTTTATATACCCAATCTCAGACAACGAGTGGGTTTCTCCACTCATGATAGTGCCAAAAAATAATGGGAAATGGAGAGTCTAAATAGACTATAGGGAGTTGAAAAAAGTAATGCAGAAATACCATTTTCCCGTACCTTTTATTGATCAGGCACTTGATACCTTGTCTGGGAAGAAGTTTTTTTCTTTTCTGGATGGATTCAGTGGTTACAATCAAATCCAAATTGCTCATGAGGACCAAGGCAAGATCACTTTCACCTATCCCTAGGGTACCTTTGCATGCATGGTACTTCCCTTCGGTTTGTGTAATGCACCTGCCACCTTTCAGAGAGTTGTGATTGGGATATTTTGCGAGATGGTTAACAACAACATGGAAATTTTTATGGACAAATTTACCCCATACGGTAGTAGCTTTGAGGAAGCACTGAAAAATTTAGAAAATGTTTTAGTACGCTGTGAACAAAACCAACTATCTTTAAGCACTGAAAAGTGCCATAGGATGATGAGCGAGGGTGTATTTCTGGGGCACTTCATCTCTGCCGATGGTATTGTCACATGCCCCAATTTGCAAAAAAAACAATTTTATAATATTTGAGGAACATTGTGTTAAATTTTATGTTAAGTTGTAATTGATGACCCAGTGGGGTCAAGAATTTTTAATGTAAATTCAGAATATTTTATTTATAAATCAATAAATGAGGAGACAACAGCTTAGGGAAGTTGTTAAAAGAGTGTTTACTGGTTAATTGGTGGCGGAGATTGGGTGGCGAGAAAACTGACAAGTGGGAACATCCTCAAACCACTTCCAACTGTTGCAGGTGGAAACATCCCTATAATTGTGGTCATGATTCCCCAAGAAAGTGGAATCAGAGCAGGTGGCTCATTTAATGAAAACTAACCCAGAAGACCTAGGCATCTCGACAAAATTTCCCATTGAAGAGAGCTGAGGCTGCTCATTCTAGAGAAGTGATCATTCAAGGTGAATGAATTTACTCAAGATAAATTCAACGGAGGGGAGTCTGGAGTGTGTTTGAGGGGATAACTGCTGAGATTGATCTAGTTGTAGCTTCTAAGCTGAAGATCATACTGCTGAGAGAAGATTTTGATTAGTGAGCTAATTGGACCAGTCAGGTGACAGAGGTCTTATAGTTGCATTCTCCACCCAGTTCTTAGCCAAGAAGACCAGGAACAAGCTCGAGGGTCCCTAGGAAGCGTTGTTTAAGAGCCCTCCAAGAGTTTGGTTGGGAGGAATGGCCTCCTTAAGATGTTGTCGTCTTGTCCTCAACATGTTCTATTTTCTTTATTTTTCTTCAATTAAATAATTCTTAGTTTATCTACTACAGGCATGTTACTGTTTAGGGTTTATGAATGAAAGGTAACTGTGTAATGTTAGGTTCAGTAAAATTATAGATTATAGTAGAAATGGAAATGATTATCTAAATAGTGAAACATATAGAATTAAAAATTTCCAAGCTGTGTTTTTCCTCACCTAAACTCAGGTCGTACTCTAGCACAGTTGGATTTCTTAGGTAAATGAAATGATTCTTTTATTTGAATGTAAATAGTAGATATGATTCTTTTATTTGAATGTAAACAGTAGATAGATTTTACGTCAATGTTTATGAATTTCACTAAATAGTAGTGCTATGTATTGTGTGCACTTATTTATTTCAGCCAACTAAATAGAAACATAGGTTTAAAAGCAATTAATAAATATTATTATTATTTCCAGTATTAGTATACTGATAAAATATAAGATATTATAGTTAACAGAAGTAAATTAAGCAACTAATATTTAAGAAAACATGTAAAAATGAAATAATAAAATAGTTTATAAATATTAACTTTACAGACCAGAGTGTGTCTTATCCAGGACCCAAGGATTCTTTTATAATCATTTTATTTTACAAAAATTACTGAGAGTCAACATTACCCTAGTTTCGAGTATGATGTACTAAACCCTAAGTATTTATTAACTAAGATTTAGAAGCAAAATTGTTTAGGATTTCTTATTTACTTACAGATTTAGCATCATACTTATAACTATAAGTCATATAATCTTTCCTTATCCTATTTTGAAAACATAGTTATTAATGCTATAAATATAAACAAGGATTTATTTTAAACTATAGGGTTAAAAAACATGTTCAAAGCAGAGTCCTAAAATTTAAATTATTATTTCACAACAGTGCTTTAAAATAATTATAATTATAGACTATTAATAAATACAATACATATGTAAATCCCGCGGCAAAATAAACCAATAATTATTAACCATTTGCAATATAAATCCTTAATCAAAGGTAGGATTATAGCCTGTCGAATCGATGGGTCGAAACCCAATCCTGCTAAATAAACCAAATACACATAATTCTTTTATATTAACTGTAACTAAAATACATTACTGACAGGATAAGTAAAACCCAGTTCACAGTCTTCATTTTATTGAAGTTCAAATGTAAAAGAAAATTTGAAGCAAATGAGACAGAGGTCACTTAACATCTCTGAGCACAGAGGAGGATATTTATAATCTTAAACAACAACATTACATCATTAAGCCATAAGGCTGAAACTGCTTAACCAAAACCACTTATACATCATGACTTCAAGAGCCTGTGTTACCCAATGAAGTATTGCAAGGGTTTTCAAATAAAATATGGGTAATAATTAACAAACTAAATATCTTAACCAACAGAGAATTTGAAGCCATGTTTCCAACCACAGGAACCTTTATCCAACAACCCAAACCCCAAGCAGGGAGAACCCACGACGAGACCGGGGCTTACCAATTGGAAGCCCACAAAGTTATCAAATGCATGAGCTTGCATTCTAGACAAATTCTGGAGCTGTCTGCGGGAGCCTGCAATATTATAAACCAAACAATATTTTAAAACTCTGAGTCATAAATTACTAAAACCATAACTTAGTAAATAATTTGACAAAAGGAATTTCGGACAAGGTAAAAGTGTATACCTATGAATAAGAATAAATTGGAGCTGAGAAGAAGTAGTCACCTAGCTCGAATGCACTAAACCAAGGAAACCATTAATCCAACTCTACAACAGAGACAACAAAGAGACAGTCTCAAGCTCCACGATGCCAAGGCAAAGAACAAACAGATACAAGGGTAAAACCAGTTACAGGCTTCGAGCCATGTGAAGAATCCTTAAATCACTCACATTGTGTTTCCCTTAACTCACAAAACAAATGGAAACACAAACCATGATACCATAAACCACTTTGCACAGTAATGCAGGCTACAACGCCAAATTTTAAGGACGTTGCAGGCCTCCCATGGCCACAAGGACTCACAGCCCAGCCTGCAGGAGGATAAACACTTGGAGCAAAATGTAAAGGAGTAGGGTTTCATTCATTTTAAGTCAACCAATGGATGGAGGAGGCTTGTCCATGTGCCCTTCCAAAAATTTAACCAAGTGTGGGTCAATTTCTATTGTCAACGCTGCACATTCGATTATAAAACATATCATTGCCAATAATACAAATCATGCTATCGACCATATTATAATATTTCATATGATTGCTCATCATGCCAACTTTGCCATCGATAATATTATACCATGCCTTGGAATTAGTTTATTATAGGATCAAATCTTATAATGTATATTTCCATTTAGTTTTGATTACATATAGTAGTTGATAGGTAGCTACAACTACCTTAGGTTATAAGTTAGGATGATGGGTATAGATTGATATTGTTAAATCATAAGTCAACATAGTTTTGTAATATTGCAAATAACACTTGTATCATGGTTATAATCTAGAGATTAAGAATACAACTTGTCTACTGGCTGTGTAAGAAGATAATCATATTTGCAACAAATCAAACAAGTTTGGTATTGTTTCATGGCTAGTAAAGGAAAAATAGAGTATTGATATAATGTTATTATGATTTATTTTATAAAATGGAAAAGCCTTAACTTCTCCACATAAAAACTCAATGCTGATAAATGAAGGAGTCTTCAAGGAGACTGAAGTCAAACCTTATTGCAAGAGTTTCTCATAAAAAAACTAATAACTCATTGTAAACTATACCAACGAAAAACATAAGGTTATGTTCATACTTAAAGTGTAGTACACTTGAGTTATAAACATAAAATAACAGTAAGATCATGAAACCGTCAGAGTAATGATACACCAAGATCATGAGCTCTATGCTCACTGTGGAAATCTATAATTGACTAGGTACTAAAATTTATAAAAGATAATTATCTTACGACAGAAAGAAACCTTGGAAGAACTCATTCTTGTAAATAGTATTAATTATGTTAAGGATAAAATTCATTATGGCTTAAATATAAATACTATCATAGATCCAAAACAATGAAAGGAATTTAATTTACCTCATCGGAGACTTGCAGATTAATAATCAATTTATATACTAGCATCATTAACATGCTAAAGAAGTACTTCTCGACATAATTTAAAATAAACTCCTACTTGATCATACGCTTACCTGCTGAACCTGTAAGAACCAACAGTCCATTTGAGTTAGCAGAACACTAAGTAAGCCCCAATTTCAAACATGGTTTCTCACCTACTTGACAAAAGTAAATCATCAGTACAACTAGTATCACTAAATGCAAGTCCCATTTCTGTAACTTATAAAAATTGAAGTTGTATTAGTTTTTCTGTATTTGAAACTAATCCTTAAAATTTGTTAAATTGTTTCATTTTTCGCTAACTGCTAGCAGTTACTAAACTGCAATTTAAGACATTTTATGTCAGTTTAATTTTTTTTAATTTTTATGAAATTTTGGGTCATTACATGTGGTATCAGAGCACAAGGTTCAAACACTAGGCCTTGATGAAGCTCAATTTGCTTATATGGAACAGTAAATTTAAATCATTATGCTGATGTTGTTTTCTTTGAATGATATGCACAGAGAAATTTGTTTCTGAGTTAATGATAGGTATGGAAATATTGGAAGATTATGCGGAAGAGGAATCTCCTTATACTGGACAAGATCATCTACAAAGAGAAACAATACAAGAAGATATAACCACTAATTCTTCTGAACTATTACAAACAGTAAAAGAATTAAAATCAGAAATGGAATCTGTTAAGAAAGAAAATGAGAGGATTCTGAGAGCTCAGGAGGAGCTAAATCAGATCTTAATAGAAATATTTCATACTGAGGGAAAGGGTAAAAGAGCTGATTCAAAGGATATAAGTTATCAGCATAAATATAAAAAGACTAAACAGATTAAAAATGAAAGTAGCTCATCTTCCGAAGTATATGGTGATCAACGTAACTCTCATTATACTAGTGACAGTGGTGAGGATAACCACCATACTAGGAAAAGAAAATATAAACCTTATGAAGAAATATTCGGGGAGTTTAAGAAGATCAAGCCGCCAACATTTAATGGAGAAACTGAAAAGAGGGAGGAAGGGGAATCTTGGTTATCCGAGATGAAGAAGTACTTCCAGATTTATAACTATTCTAACCAATTAAAGGCTAGGATGGCTATTTATAATCTTACAAGGAAAGCTGATATATGGTGGCAAGACTTAAAAAGAGTGAAAGGTATAAGAGAGAAGAACATAAATTGGTGTACATTCAAGAAATACTTCAAAAAGAAATTTTTATCTGAACAATACTATGAACAAAGGGATAAATAATTCTATGAGCTAAAACTATGTACAATGAATATGAAAGAATTGAACAGTAAGTTTTTAAGTTTGCTTAGGTATGTGCCATACATTGTGGATGAGAAACCAAAGGTACAGCGGTTTCTCGGCTGTTTACCTTATCACATAAAGGATAGGATTGAGTATGACAATTCAAAAATCCTGGAAGAAGCCATGAGGAAAGCGAATTTATGTTATGAATAGAATAAAAAAAGGAGAGTATGGCCAACTGGAAGGCCAGAAGGAATAATAATTTTGATCAAAAGAAGAAAGAGTTCATGCCTAATCAGAATTCTAAAAATAATAACACCAGAAATTTTTCTAATAAGAATTTCCAGGGGAATAAGAGTAATTCACAGACCAATCAAAAGAATAAAGAGTCCACTAACAATCACAGTAATTACACAAAGAACTTTGAACAAAAAGAACCCATAAAGTGTTGGGAATGCAATGGTCCACATTATGCCTCAGTCTGTCCCAATTGGAAAAAGACTGTCAGCAATATCGACAGTATAGGAGGAGATGACTGTTGGTGATTTAGCGAGGACTATGCCCAGGATCAATGCAGCTTTGGAGAATTGACAAGCAGACTATCAAAATGTCACATCCCCGTCCCTCAGCCGGCGAAGAGGACGCGACGAACATCAAAACACAGCCGGGAAAATAGCCCATGAACATAAAATAGAAATCAAATGCTGAAATTAAAACTTACAAGCATACACAGATGCATAATTCATCAGACAAGGATGCACAGTCCTTCAAACAATCAGCGGAAGCAAACATAGACATTCCAGCATTTACAATCAATATAAATTACAGGGATGCAGTAAACAGCAGTACTTATCTTTCAATGAAGAATTCACCCGCAACCAGCTACGTCGCTACAATGTTCCACCCAACCATAGGCCAGCGTGCTCATCAGTCTCTCAACAACGCTACCACCCCCGAGCTGGGCATGATTCCTCCAGAATAAGGGTCAATTACAGGCTTATACATAGCCAAGGGGACATAAACAACAAACCAACGCAGCTGGGTTTCACAGGCTTTCAATAGACAAGCCAAGCCAGCATAGTCCGAAGACTAACCATTGCACTCAGGCAATTACTTAGCTGTCACAGCTTAAATAGGGCAATACAGAGTTGTTCTTGGCCCTATCATGGCCAAAACAACTCAGCAACAACACCCAAACCAGGGTAACAACAACAACCCAATTTCACAATGAAAATGACAGCAACTATGCACAGTCCCAAACGAAGGGTAAGCAAACCCCCAGCATGGACAGAGGAGAACACAGTCCACAAATTGGCATTCCACAGTGGCCCAAAACAAACTTGGACACCACAACTAACACAAAAACGTGGGGAAGACAACAGCCCCAAAGCAAAAACAGTGAGCACGACTCACAGCAGGGAAGAACGTCCCAAATAGCCTGTGCGTGAGACCAATAGTCGGTGAGACAGCAAAAAACGTGAATGGAAAAACACAGGAAAAACTCTAGCTGCTCCCAAAATCCCCAACGTGAAGGAGAATGGAGGAAAAATGGAAAAACGTGGATGCATAGCAGAATGGCATACATTTTTGGGCATTTTCCTTGCCAAGGAAGTCAGAACACATTTTTCCAAAAAATGGTTCACTACCCAATTCGAATTTTTTCCCATACTCTTCCCCTTCCATGCAATAACTAACACAACCACATTCTGACAGAAATAAATGATTGGGGAAAAAGATAAGAAAGGTTGTTGACAGCTTGATGGGTTTTCTCATAGACATTTGGCTTTTCCCCATTGGCCCATAGGTTAAATATTTCACCCCCCCCCCCTTATCCTTTGGAACCATGCCCTTTTCATTCAACGTTGCACTGCCGTAGCTGGTTGTGGTTTATTTTATTTGATGTGCGTGTTTACATGATGCCACATTAAAATGTGCCGGATAGCACAACATACCATCGGCAATTATCCTTATTGCCGAAACATACACACCCAAATCGATGGTGGGGCTTTTTCCTTGAGCTCCTCACCACGATTAATTACAATATATACATCATGCAAACGGGGTCAAAACCGGGGACATTACATTCCCCTCCCCCTTGGAATAACACCATCCTCGGTGTTCCATTACATATATACAATACATATACAATTGCACATCAAAATTACAAAATTGCAGATCTATCCCACGTTCAATCGTTTACTTGGAACGTTCAAGACCAAGCCTCTTGGCTTCCATGGACTTTTCCTGCTGATCCCGAAGTCTAGGAACTTTGCAGCTATCGCCTTCATCATGTTCCCACATTGGGCAGTCCCGGCGTAAATGATGTCCTCCGCATCTCCAGCATCTCACTGGCTGCTTCATCATTACCTGCTCAATTTCCTTTGAGTCTTCATGCCTGGACCGTTTCTTATCGGGTCGCTTGGACAATTGTCCCATCGCTGATCCACCTTCCTTTCCTTTGCCGATTGCTCCCAGAAGGATTTTCACCTCCCTTTGCAAACCGATAGAGTCTTGCAAAATCTGGTGGTTCATTTCACTCTGCCTTTTCTGTATCTTGAGCATCTCCCCAAGATTTTCTTGGGTCTTGGCAATCACTTGAAGGAGACTTCCAGCCAAGTCCAACAACTTTTGATCTGCTGCCATGATCAACGTGCACCACCTGGTTTCACTTTTCTCACCTGTGAAATGCACCATTGAATTTCTATCAGACCAAGCATAATACAGATATCAAAATCAGTTAGTTAATTACCCAATTGGCATGACAATTCAAGTTCCATTAAGGAAACTTTCATATTTTTCATGCCTTTCCCCAATAGGCACATGAGCTCATTCATGTCCATTCTTGGGCAGGGAGTTAACCATTCCAGCATTCATAAATTTACTTACGTAAATACACACATTTCATTCACAATCATACATGCATTCAACAATCCTTTGTTTTCACAATGCATAAACATATATATATATATATAATCAAAAGGCAAGAGAGAGAAGTAAGAGTTCTTCCCCTCTTTGTTTTGTTCCATCTTGGAACCCACACCATCACTGTGGCTTTTTCATGCTCTCAGCCTCTTTCACTTTACCGTGAATGCTGGACCAATCTCTCTTGGTCATGACACTTAGTGTATTTAGTCTATTCCAGACCTCTAAACCATGGAGTCTCTCCACATGGTTTGTCTTGGCTGCTAGGACTCCCCCGTCTTACTAGCACCTTTTTCATTATCGCTCATTCCAAGCTTTTCCAGGACAGTCACATGTCCCCATGCACCTCTAGGATGCTCTCATAGTCCTCGCCTCCAGCGATACCTATATCCAAACATTGAATAAATTCACATGTTTAGTTTACTCTCATCAATTTTATCTCTAAAGAAAGAGTTTAAAACATCATAACCAAATCATATATATACGTGCATATTCATAAGCAAAATAATCCAATACTTATCTGTATTGTGCGTTTCCTCGTTCATCCACAGGATCCTGCTTCGCTTTGCAAGCCTTGGGATCACCTATGGACTCAGATGTTAGGTCAGCACGCCGGCTGCTCCACAACATCAAATAATTAATGTCCAGCCAGTACATAACCATGTCAACTAGGCTTGGAACTTTATCATGACCATTTCCAGGTCTAGGATCTACTATGGATCCTTAGGCATATCACAGCCCATCATACACTTATATCAACAATAACACATACACTTATTCCAACCATACACTTATATCAACAATGCACTTATACCAACATACACTTATATCAACCATTTACCTTTACCTTTAGCCTGTCAACACAAGCAACACAAGCAATACAAGTAAACTCATCAGCGTCATTGCTCTAAAAATGTAATCACATTTCATATCATTCACTATCAAATATTGAGACACCAGGAGTGCGTCCACTCCCCAGAGTGTAATCAATATTGAAAACCCTTTCATGACTCAACATCGAAAAAGTGTGCACTCTCTTCTGGTGTGTGCCATGTAGGCCCTATGCATACTCAAGAAATCGGTCATCATGGAAATAAATCAAAACATGTTCTGCATATAGAATTTAATAATTAAACATGCATATTTATAGCAAGGGTTATAGAACACTTATCCATTTGCCGTCGCAGTATGCCTTTTATATCTGTTAGGCACCGTCAAGGGGTTGGGAAAAACTGAATGCTAAGCTGGTGAGCTCGCTGCAGATCTAGGAACACCTACACCAAAACTAGCCTGACTTCTATAACACCCACACACACACCTAGCACAAGGAATCAGTCCCTTCTCTGCTACACAGTCCCTCAGGCCCTGCATTCCCTTCTAGTGCTATCCCGGGGTTGTGGAGAAGAAATCCAGCCCTCTAGCTCTGTCTGTGTGGTTTCCAATCACCAGGTTTAAGCAAACCAAGGCCCCATCCCTGTTTCCTGTTTACGTTTCATATCCACACATGTCTCACTGACATAATCCAAACCATCTCACTCATGTTATCACCAAACATGCAGTGCAGATGAGACATTTTCAAAATGTCTAATGGAGTTTCACCCGAACCCCATTTCCAAGATAAGGGAAAACCTTCTCATGAAGTTTGGCTCTTGCAGGTCATCACACATGATCTTCCTGCAGTGTGTACTCCTGACACATTCATCAAATAGCCAAACGGTTAGTCATTACCTGATACTACAATCCAAATTGATCGTTCTGTAACCAAGCAATGACATTAGCAATCGAATTCAATAAGAATTTGCGATTCTATCTACTACATAAATTGACTTGCTCAATTGTGGGTTTCTTGTAAGCAGCATTACTATGCCCATTATAATTTTATGCTTACTATCATAACATGAATACCCACTTACCATGTGTCCCTCCTGACACAATCTCACACAAGCCAACAGTGATTAGTAGTCGTTAGTACCTCTTAAATCCGAAATCCACAATTCGAATTTAACAACCCGTACTAACTACTTTTCACAACCATGAGACTTTTTCTCATAAATGGTAGATTCTGGAATTGGTCAGGGTCTTACCTCTCACTGCCATGCTTGAAATAATCTACCTGAAACATGAATTCCAACCAACCAAACACAATCTTGTGCAAGCCAATGGTGACTATTAGTTGTCAGCATTTTCTTAAATTTGAAATTCATAATTCAAATCTAACAATCTCTTTCACATGGTAGATTCTGGCATTGGTCAGGGCCTTACCTCTCAATGCCATGTTTGAAATAATCTACCTGAAACATAAGCTTCAACACCCAAACACAAGCTTATGCAAGCCAGTAGTGACTAACAGTTGTCAGCAATATTTGAAATTTACAATTCAAATTTAACAAGCTCTTTTACATGGTAGATTCCAGCATTGGTCAGGGTCTTACCTCTCAATGCCATTCTCGAAATAATCTACCTGAAACATGAGATTCCATCAACCAAACACTTGGTAAGTATGGATGCATATACTTATCTTATGGCTACAACCATCACTGAAGCATTTTCAGAATTTATAAAATTCAAATACTTCCAGTGGTTAGTCACATCAGTGTTCTCAAAGCTCATTTACTTCGTGCAATCATTATCATGCTAACATTGCAAGGTATAGTCATATCATTCATGCAATTAAATGAAAGTTTAGATACCCTTAGTTCACAGGCGTATCATTCATACCACCTTGCTCTTCAATAGAGCATTTCTGGTAGCCAATTGATCATGGCTATCCTGCATTCATAACAGCCTTCGAAACAGTTCCAGAATTATCAGTAATTCATCATTTCAGTCATTCAAACCCTTCATAGGCATACATTCAATGCATAACAACAAGATTCATAAAATCTTCTTAATGCATGTCCATTCAACGCTACCTTGCATTGATTTAGGAATACTATGCATTCAACCATGACTAACTTATATAGGGTGCATTACTATAATCAATATCATTAATCGTGTATAGGCATGACACCTTTCTACATTCCAATATTCACATGGTATGAGGTCTCTTACCTGGACCAATCCATGGAATTTGTCATAAGCAAACTCTTACCTGCATGGGTCGTAATTACACCCTTTCCATGACCAATTTGGTTGGTCCTTGCAGGAGATTGTAGCATTTGCTTACCAACTTTTGTCATGGACTTGTTGCTTTATCCCTTCTCCAGAGGGTTGCTGGTTTCATTCATCAGCATCAGCAACATATTCAGCTAGGTCCATGTCATCGTTGGTTTTGCCACTAATGCCAACATCAAAGCAATGATTATCATTAGTGGTCCATTATAAATATATAATTCCCAATATTCTTACCAACATGCAATATCCTATGCACGCGATACATATCCTCATGCATTTCAAGCATAAACTTAGGAAATGTAGTTATAATCAGCAAGATAGGGTCTTAAGGAAAACTTCCCTTTTCAGGCCTTTCATCCTTGCATGGAACTCCCTTTCCACACAGCAGCAGGTTGACTTCATAGTCCTTGCTGCCCCTGGGCATGCAACTGTCCAGATTTGTCCATTTGATAGCAGCAGCCATCATTAGCACTTTATTGCTTCATGCTCATATTCCGGTCACTTATCCTTGTTCCTTGCTGGATAAGCTTTCCAACGCTTATTCACACGCGTCATTCCGACCTCGGATGTGAAAACCACACCCCTTCTAAGAATGAAGACTTTCACCAATCTTGGCATTTTACACCACTGCAATGTAGAATTTTCACATTCTTCTAATGACCTTAGAGCCATTTTGGCAGTTGCATTTTTGGTATCCTTCTTGTCCCTTGTGAAAATCCCTCTGATTCGAACTCTTGCCCAAAACACAGGATTTTCCTTCTCACAAGAACGACTGTCTCAAGGGACGACGGGGGTCAAGGTGGCTTGCGCATTAGCTCGCTGCCATTTTTCTCCTTCTCAGCCCTGAAATTCACTGAAAAACGGCTGAAAAATCCCCCTGAAAACAACTGAAATCGGCTAGGAAATCTCACAGAAAACCCCAAATTTGCTCCCTTGCAGAATCGGCCCTTACTTCATCTATCCATCCGACGCATTGGCTCCCAGAACCATCATCACGTCCGCTGAATCGGCTCTCTCGGAAGTTCCAACCTTCCGCAACGGCGGCTTGCCAGACCTTTACTTCTCCCGATCGGCACTCACGGAGAACGATTTTCACGTCGGGCATCGGCTGAATCTTGAATCGGAAATTGGAAGACTTTCCAATCGGAAGCCTCATTGCTTCTTCACCCGCAACGACGGACGTCGACTTCACCAACTCTTCCGACTGCCCCAATACTTAAACAAATTTCCAACCTTTCGGCGGCGTCGGTGATCGAACAACTTTTGAATCGGATGCAACATCACTCCGCCGTCCGCAACGGCGGCACTTCCGGGATTCTTCCACTTTGAGAACTCTTCCGCAACGGCGGATGAGGAGCTTCACCAATTCGTCCGCAACGGCGAACGCCCACTTCGCCATCTCTTCCAATTTGGCACTTACGTCGGACGTCGGACAACTCTCGTAACGCCGGACGTCGGAGAACTCTCCCTTCCGCTTTCTCCAACACTTAGCCAAATTTTCGATTTTCCAAAATTTCTTCTTCGTCGGCAATCGGACGAATCTCGCATCGGATGCAGGATTGCTTCGCCATCCGCAACGGCGGATGGAAGAATTTACCAATCCTTCCGCAATGGCGGAAGTTCACTTCCTTCAATGGCCCAACCGTTCCATACTTAGCCGAATTTTTGAAATTTTTCTGCGGCGTCGGCGATCGGACGGATCTCAAGTCGGATGCGAGAATGCTTCGCTGGCCGCAACGGCGGATGGAAAGATCATTGTCTCACCCGCAACGACGGAGGTTAACTCCGTGAACCCTTCCGCAACGGCGGACAGGAGCTTCACGAAACCTTCTGTAACGGCGGGTAGGAACTTCTCCAGTTCTTCCGACTGTTCACACTTAGCCAAATTTTCTCAAAATTTTTGCTGCTCTGCTGAACAAAGAAGGTAAGTCTACCTTCTGTCGCTGCACCTTCTTGGCCCATAGAGGCCCATTGCTGCAACCCAGAGCTCTGATACCACTCTGTCACGTCCCCGTCCCTCAGCCGGCGAAGAGGACGCGATGAACATGAAAACACAGCCGGGCAAATAGCCCATGAACATAAAACAGAAATCAAATGCTGAAATTAAAACTTACAAGCATACACAGATGCATAATTCATCATACAAGGATGCACAGTCCTTCAAACAATCAGTGGAAGCAAACATAGACATTCCAGCATTTACAATCAATATAAATTACAGGGATGCAGTAAACAGCAGTACTTATCTTTCAATGAAGAATTCATCCGCAACCAGCTACGTCACTGCAACGTTCCACCCAACCATAGGCCAGCGTGCTCATCAGTCTGTCAGCAACGCTGCCACCCTGAGCTGGGCATGATTCCTCAGGAATAAGGGTCAATTACAGGCTTATACATAGCCAAGGGGACATAAACAACAAACCAACGCAGCTGGGTTTCACAGGCTTTCAACAGACAAGCCAAGCCAGCACAGTCCGAAGACTAACCATTGCACTCAGGCAATTACTTAGCTGTCACAGCTTAAACAGGGCAATACGGAGTTGTTCTTGGCCCTATCGTGTCCAAAACAACTCAGCAACAACACCCAAACCAGGGTAACAACAACAACCCAATTTCACAATGAAAATGACAGCAACTATGCACAGTCCCAAACGAAGGGTAAGCAAAACCCCAGCATGGACAGAGGAGAACACAGCCAACGGATTGGCATTCCACAGTGGCCCAAAACAAACTTGGACACCACAACTAACACAAAAACGTGGGGAAGACAACAGCCCCAAAGCAAAAACAGTGAGCACGACTCACAGCAGGGAAGAACGTCCCAAATAGCCTGTGCGTGAGACCAATAGTCAGTGAGAGCCAAAAACGTGAATGGAAAAACACAGGAAAAACTCCAGCTGCTCCCAAAATCCCCAACGTGAAGGAGAATGGAGGAAAAATGGAAAAACGTGGATGCATAGCAGAATGGCATACGTTTTTGGGCATTTTCCTTGCCAAGGAAGTCAGAACACGTTTTTCCAAAAAATGGTTCACTGCCCAATTCGAATTTTTGCCCATACTCTTCCCCTTCCATGCAATAACTAACACAACCACATTCTGACAGAAATAAATGATTGGGGAAAAAGATAAGAAAGGTTGTTGACATCTTGATGGGTTTTCTCATAGACATTTGGCTTTTCCCCATTGGCCCATAGGTTAAATATTTCACCCCCCCCCTTTATCCTTTGGAACCATGCCCTTTTCATTCAACGTTGCACTGCCGTAGATGGTTGTGGTTTATTTTATTTGATGTGCGTGTTTACATGATGCCACATTAAAATGTGCCGGATAGCACAACATACCATCGGCAATTATCCTTATTGCCGAAACATACACACCCAAATCGATGGTGGGGCTTTTTCCTTGAGCTCCTCACCACGATTAATTACAATATATACATCATGCAAACGGGGTCAAAACTGGGGACATTACACAAAATTCCATGGTGGAAGTAGAAGGTAAGATAAATCAAACACCCATATCTATTTTAATTGATCCAGGAGCTAGTTTAAGCTATATTTCTCCTAACTTGGTAGAAAAGTGTAAACTTCTAGCTGAAAAGTTTGCAAGTTCTTGGTTAGTTCAGTTAGCTACTGGTGNCAGTCCCAAACGAAGGGTAAGCAAACCCCCAGCATGGACAGAGGAGAACACAGTCCACAAATTGGCATTCCACAGTGGCCCAAAACAAACTTGGACACCACAA
>LPNX010994795.1:103413-128928 GCA_001517045.1 Pseudotsuga menziesii | reverse complement strand
TTTTTTTATTTTTTATTTTTATTTTACTCTTGTGTATGGTTTATATATATTAATGGTTCTCATAATTATATATTTTATATGTACATAAAATCAATCACGTAAGTTCCAAGTCAAAGATATGAATGTATATATCGAACCTCTTATAGACGAACTACTAAAGTTATGGAATGGCATCACTATGTATGACATATCTAGACCAATACAACATCGACAATTTCAATTCCATGGAATGGTTATATGGACAATACACGATACCCCAGGGTTAATCCATTTTTGTGGTTTGTATTTTTAAGTTCCACTTTAATTGCAATTAATTATATGAAGTGGTTAATATAGTTTATATATAATTATAATTGAGATAGATATTTGATATCTATATATTTTAGGTCTTCAGACAAAGGGTAAATTTGCATGTCCATTTTGTGGTCCTAAGATCAAATCTCGTCGCTCAAAAAGCTTAAGAAAGGAGGTGTTTGATGAGTATAGGAATTTCCTCTCTAAGAATCATAGGTATAGAACAATCAAAAAAAATATTTTCAATGGGAAGCAGGAGACTACATTAAAACCATGGAGAATGACACCTCACCTTTAGAAGATGCAATACAATAGAAATTGTCAAGCCGATACGTATGGATCATCGTATATGAATTGTTACATATTTTACTTCTTATTGTGAGTTGTTTACTGTAGTGGCCATTTGTGATTTCTGTAATTTATTTATAAACTAATATTCATGATGTCCATCATGATCATGAAGGAATTAATGGGCTTCCACGAGGAATGAAAAGTTATCCTATGCAGTTCAGCAGGTTGCCCTACTATGAGCACCTACAAATTTCTCATTTATTTGATACAATGCATATTGGAAAGAATGTGACTGAAACATTATAGTGACTATTGGAGATAAAGAGCAATAAAGGTAAAATTCTGAAATCTTGCAAAGACATTCAAGAAGGAAACCATGCAATGAAAGACGCTATTCAATTTCATAGCAATAGAGACCAAATTAAGATAAACTATATTCCATGGATGTTTAGGGAGAAGCAAAGTAATGTTGTCAAAGAAGTAATGCAGAAAATTAAATTTCCCACTGGATTTTGTGTGAACTTGAAGAATATCATAACAAAAAAAGTAGATTTTACGGGGGTCAAAATGCATGATTGGCATGTATTCATCAAGTTAACTATTATTGTTATTTCCATATAATTTTATTTTTCATTTTATTTAATAAATTTGTTTTCTTGTTTGTATACTCTTTGTTTAAAAAATGACATGGCTTGTATATTGATATAGTATGTTCTACCTCTCTCTCTCCCGAACAACTTCGACAACAATGTCAAACAAGTTATATGTAATCTTGGGAAATACATGATGTAACTAGAGACTAGTTTCTTGTTCTTAGTGTTTCTTTAATTCTTCATATAATTTATATATATTTTTTGTGCACTAATTCATGTTTTGTAATTTAATGTTTTTTTTGTTAAATATCGTTATTGGTTTGCGTCACTTATAGATGGTTAACATCTAAATAAATCCATAAATAAGATATAAAGTATTAGAGGAGAGAAATTCCTCATCTCATGTGTGAAATGCGGAAGCATCTACCTTCGGCATTTTTCAATGCATAGGAACACTACCTTGTACACCAAGTTGAGGATATTGAATTGTGTGGACCTGTGCACTCAAGGTCCATGTGGATGGTTGAGAGGCACTTGAAATTTATGAAGGGTTTGGTGAGACAACTAGCACGTGCTAAGGATTCTATGATGGAAGGATATATGATATACCAAAACATGTTGTATGCTAGTGAATATCTTCCTAAGTTAGCTTAAAATCTCAATTTACATTGCATTTGTGATCCGGAATCCAATAACAAATTTGAAGGGGAGTACCTGAAGGGGAAAGGTAAAATGAGGAAGGTGAAAGGTAATTATTAGCTAGTGGATGTTAATTATATCGTACATATTCTAACTAAATTTTCTATTTATTGCATAAATTAAGAGAATATACTTTGTTCAAAAAATTTACATCTCTCTTGAATTTTAATGTTTATTGTCATCAAGCAGTTAGTCGAGAGTGGTATGCAATTCATTTATGCATCGTAAACAATCTTGAATGGATGAAGGTATGGATTGAATGATGTGAACAATATGGTCATGGAATATCATGGGAAGGTGTGGATTCATTGGTAAATCGATTTAGCATATGGTTTAAAAGATAAGAAGGCAAGCATATTTATCAATCACTCTAAATCTTTTATTTTGCAAATTAAATTTTGATTTACATGTTGTTATTTTCCATTTATGGCTCCATAAACATTGAATCATTGTTTAATATGTTCATGTATTTCTTGTTGTAGGTAAAACACCATAAGGCTATGGTCTGCAATGGTTGTAGATATCGCATCAAAAAATTGGATGAAACAAAGAAAACATCAGATTGTGGGATATTTGCATTCTTTGAGGTGACCAATGTTTCATCTAGAAGTGACAGACATCCATAACTCTCAAAAAATTGATATTATGTGTATTTGGAAGATATTCTACAGTGTGACTTTAAATCCTTCAAGGTAGTTATGTTCGTTGTCAAATGGTACAGGTTATGATTGAATCAACGTGATCCCGATATAACTATTACTGAACATGATAATGGATTTACCATGGTAAATACAAGGTTGTTTGATCCAGGAATAGAGCCCTATGCTCTTCCAAGCCAATGTGAATAGGTATTTTACTCGAAGGTTCAAGGTAAAGCGGTCCGGTCATTTGTTGTGAGACACAATCCAAGGGGAAGGCTGGTAAAGTATAACCTAGATGATAGTAATTACGAGGGTACTCTAGAAGAATAAGACGATGATGAAGAGAATGATCAACATGATTTAGATGATCATGATGATAAAGCAGAAGATGTCCAAGAATTAGTTGAATCGAATGATGTAGCAGACAATGCCCATAAATATTATATTGACGATGACATGATGAGCGTAACTAACCTAGATTATTATGATGACATGACCAATCCTTACAATGTTGAATCTGGATCTGATGATACATATGATGACCTGAATGAATACGATGATGAAATGTATTGAAAGGTAAATATTTAATTAGACCTATTCTTTAATCTTATTTTTTTTAAAGAGTTACTAACACTAATGAGATAATCTATGTATATATAGGAGAACAGATGAGGCTAAAATAATCTTCATCATTGTCAAAACCATCATCATCATCATCGTCATCATCTTCATCTTCATCATCGCCATCATCATCATCGTCGTCGTCGTCGTCGTCGTCATCTTCTTCATCTTTATCTTCATCATCGTCATCTTCATCATCATCATCTTCATCATCATAATCCTTATCATCATCATCACCATCATCACCATCATTATCATCAGTTGGTTGGTCTGTTCGGAAAAGATACATTCGATACATCGAAGGTCCTACAGAAGGCTAGACAACATCTGAAGCTTGTCTGAGACCAGTATAGGGTTCACTTAGAAAATAACCCTAGGTATGAGTGCCCTCTGATGATTCCATCAAGGGAGTGGAAAGCCTTGGTGGAATATGGAAAAGAGAAGGGTCTGAGAAAAGAAGGAAAGATACCACCAAGAACAGAGAGGTATGCAATACATTCCATAATGTAATGGTAAGCCTTATTATTATTCATTTTTATATCGAATTTGGAACATCGATGAACGTAATTCAACACTTGATTAGGCCATCAAGCACATCAAAGGCCACCAAAGAAAGAATGAAAAAAATTGGTCAAAAAAATATTGGGCCTGGTGGTTATTCAAATTTGGCAACTAGATTTGTAAGTATCGAAAACCCGATACTGCATCCAAATAATATATAGAAAATTATTTTCATTTTATTCTAGAAAAAAATGTAAAACTAATGACATCATGCAAATATGCAGGCCGAGCAATTCAAATAATTTCCCATTGAGGAAGACATGAATCTTGGCTTTGAACATGTCTTTAACATCATTGTTGAACACCGAAGAAGTTTGTCTGGGCATACTACACGATCCTATGTTGATCCATCTGGTGTGCAGGTATATAAAAAATATATAGTTTAATCAAAATTTATTAATTCTCATGTAATTTATTCATTATAAAAAGTGAACATAAATTATTTATTCCTTTCTGAGCAGGAAAGTAATGATCCTGTTAATGTCGAGGTTGTACACCAACCAGACGAAGATCATGCTTCGATTCCTGGTAATGAATTTATTAACATGATACTGTTTTGTATAGATAATTGCATATGATGAACATTAATTCTAATTCTCCACAATTCAACTACAGATCATGTAGATGCAGATAACACTAAACAAGTTGAGCCTATATAGGATAATGGTGAACATGTTGGTGTGCCCATGCTAGGTAAAAAAACACCTTTGTAATGTTTTTTTAAATGAATTACTTGTATTTATAAAAATAAAAATAAATTAATGAAACATTTTGACATTATTGCATAAATTCATAGCCCCTCTCTGTAAGTTCAACCTTGCGAGCTGTCTAGTAGGGAGACCAATGAGCAGATTTCAGAAGATGCACTTTTGGCTAAATATGTAAAGAGAAGAAAAGTAAAAAGGAAATGACTAAATAACGTTTGAGTAATTCTTATTTATAATAAGAAAAATTACATGGTTTTTCCCTCTATTTCATGAATGAATGGTTAAATGAATGCTTTAATGAATGATTTACTGAATTTTTTTATCGGCTATTGACTAAATGAATGGTTTAATGAATGTTTTTTCAGCTATTGAATGATTGAATGGTTTAATGAAAGCTTCTTTCAGCTATTGAGTGAAATAATTTGCAATAAATAGTTATTCGCAAGTAGATGCATTGGGTTTGGGGAATTGAGAGTGATGTGAGGGGTGGGGAGGGGCCATAAGAGCTTCCACCTTCACGTGGTTGGTCCTGTTTACTAGAGAATATTAAATTATTCTAGAAACAGAGAGGATCTCAATGAATGGTAAGGAAGAATACATTAAAAACAGTTATTTCTATGATTGTAGTGTTTAAATTTTACTATTGCTATTTGACTCCTCCATTGGAACTTGTTATAGATAGTGTTGAGAAATATTTTCATAGTTAAGAGGCAAGAAATGGCATTTTGATGTGATCGATGGCCTTATATACATAGTGGTTTTGGTTCTCCATGTTTTATCAGGTGATCTATTATTAACAATTAATTTACTTGAATAGTTGAATAGTATTGTAATTTACATTGTAATAGTATTGTATTTATTTAGATTGGCTTTGTTTTTTTCATAAATAGACAAATATTTATTTGATGGGTCCTAACATGAAATTATTGCAACAGGAAAAAAATTGAAGTATGTTGAATGATGTTTTGAAAGGTAAACCATAAGAATACAGTGTGAAGCTCCACAAATAAAGGTATAATTATGTTTTATTTTATTTTATTGAACTATGTATTGGGTATTTATGCATGTGCACACATGCACATTTAGTTGATGATGATGATTACTGCCATACATTCAGCCTAAATTTGTTTTATCTGATCTATAAAATTAACTTAATTAGTTTGATTTATCAAGTTGTTTCTATGATTGAATAACTTGGAAAATAAACTTCTGATTTTTATGAGTTAGTAAGTTTTAGAATCCAGTCTTTTCACAAATATTTTTAAAAATAGATCTAATGTATTTTTAGGCCAAGAAGTTCAAGAGAGTACTTTTATAATGTATATTATATATATATCCTTTCCTTTATTTCATTCAAGTGGTAGCCTTAGATTTAATTTGTGTATTTTCATTAATTCTAGAATGTTAAAAGAGGAAATGTGGGTCTTGTTCCATAAATGAATTTTAGGTATCAAAGGATATGAAAAAATTAATCCTTTGTGTTCTATCATAATCCTTTTGTGTAGAATCATGCTGAAGCTTGAAATTATACTACAATCAGTTAGATTGATTAATGGAACAAACTAAAATTGATTACGATGGGATTGTAGTCTCATAGAAATGTGTCTTTACTATTCAAAATATATTTTGTTATTGTATTTGAAACTCTCAATACATTCCAATGAAAATTTATGTAAGCATCCCCATCAACCTAAAAAATAGATGCTTAAACTCAAATAAGTCCTTAACTTTTATTGTTTAGTAGCTTACCTTCTGTCTCAAAAACTTGCTTTCAAATTTTGCAACATCAATTTTTCCTCTACAATATTTTTTTGTTTCTCCCAAGGTTCCAACTCTGCTCAAACATGTTCCCAAGGGAGAAGTAGTCTAGTAGCAGCGAAGGTTTAATGTTCCTAAAAATGACATGCATGCAAACCCTAAAAGTGAGATGCATGCAAACCCTAAAACTGACATGCATGCACACCCTAAAAGTGAGATGCATGCAAACCCTAAAAGTGGCATGCATGCAAACCATAAAAGTGGCATGCAAACCCTTAAATCTATATAAGAAGGTTAGTTGAACCAAAAGGGTATGATTGTTATTAATCATATTTTGGAGACTGGTTTGGAGAGCTCGGTGAGCTACTTAGGTTTTAGGGTGGATTTCCTTGACCTAATTGGATTCATTGTGAAATCTATCCACCCTATCTAATCACCTATATAGATCATCTAGATCTATCAATTGTGCATAATTGCTAAGGAATTGTTTATTGTTAAGCAGAGATCGAAATTGTTTTGAGTTTCTAGGGAAGAAATCAATTTATTGGCAGCAAGATGAATTACCAATCTTGTGTACTATCATTGAAATATTGTTTCTTAAGGAGGAAAAATATCCCATTCTATAATCCTGAGTATAATAAATGGGGACACATTCATTAAGGTAGACTTGTCATAATCATGGGCCAAGACTGATATTTGAGGAAACGATCCATCTTATAAAGAAGGTGTGATCATTACAGTAGAGTTCGAGTTACTATGACAAGCTTGAATTCATATCCACAGGAAGTGACTCTTTGGATCTTCACTGATAGGGCAACTCGTTATTAGACACAAATTAGGGATAAATAAAGGAGGGCAACGATATTCCTACAGAAGCAACACTCCACTGCTGAGGGTTGATAGATTGCTTGAGAAGTGCACATGATTTGTGGATAGTCGGTATACCAAAGCCATAATATTGGGGAGAATATACATAGTCAAGATCCGTGCATCCATGGGTTGACATAGCCCTCATCTCTTGGTGATAAATCTAGATACTAAGTGACTTGTAGCTTCTTTGATAAAGTGAAAGGAGTCATTTGAATTGTTGGAATATTGGAAACCAAAAAAAGCATCCATGGGATCACACTCTTCACATTTTGGAGTATATATGGTTCATCCAGTGTTTCTTGTTCCATAATGAAGGTAGAAAAAAGCACCCAAAATTGTAGGAAAGATGCCATGAACTTGCAGAAAACATAAAAATAATAATACCAGGAACATTACTTAAAGGGTATGAAAACAAAAAATGAGCATTCAAAGTAACGACAAAGAAGACATCAACTTGGTAGAAAATGTAGAAACAAAAGTTCCATGGGTTAATTTTATTTTTATTCCTCTTGTTATGATAGCAGGAAAAGGTTAAAAGGAAAGTTATTTTCATAGAGACCCATGGAATATATGGACTTTGTTTAAGGAAAACATTTCACTATTGGGAAGATATATTTTCATAGAATGTAATGAGGAATTCTAGTACACTTGTCCTCTAAGTAATAAGCCCCAAAATAACACCTCTTTTTCCTTGAACTAGAGGATTTTCTCTTTTGGTTAGTTCACATATTTTTTTAGGATTTTATTCAAGGTGCACCCTATAAGTCCCAAATTCCATATTCTCCATTCTAGAGCATCCATAAATAATATATGGTAACTAAGTAGATCCATTTTGGATGCAGTACAAAACTAATTTAACATCGGGTAAGAGACTTGAACCCTGCAAATTTCCTAAATAGCATGTCCTTTACCAATCTACAGTGGGAAATCCCCATCACATCCTAATGAGAGAGAGTGTTTCCTGTGAATATTCCTTTCTTTGTTCTTGTATTCACTGTTCACCACTCAGTCCTGTTAACCTGAAAAAACCCTCACTCAGCTCTACATGGCCTACACCACCCAAGGACACCCATGCATGACCCTCATTTCACCCCATTAGACCCCACACCCTCAAAAAGGCTTAATAATGAGCAAAAGGGCTTAAAAACCCCAAAAAGAGCCTAAATAAGTTCTCCTAGGGGATAAAAACTCCAAAAAGGGGCTAAAACCCCTAAAAGGAGATAATAACCGCAAACAGAGATAAATTTAGGGTGGAAGGGGCTAAAATCCCAAAAAAGGGGCTAAAGCCCCAACCAGGGGCTTAAAACCCTAAAAATCCCCAAAAAAACTATAAATAGAGGGGTGGGGGTCACTCTAAAAACACTTCTCCCTTGCATACTATTATGCTACAATGTGGATACCTTAAGACCCTTTGTCTCTCAAGCCACCCACACCCCCCTCTCATCCATTCATTCTCCCAATGAGCCATAGCTCCTCCATTGCCAAGAGAGATAGAGAGAGGTGCTTCTCCCAGCCAGGGCATGGTGGCCCATTCCACTAAAGAGAAGGTAAACAGGTGTATTTTGTTTTGTTTCTTTTCTTTTATCTAATCCATTTCTTGTTTAGAGGTTTCCATGTTCTCTTTGTAGGTTTTCTGATATGTTTTTGCAGGTTATTGGAGCTTAACCCTAACCGTGTTTATAGGGGGGTTCTTTGTTTGTTATTTTTCATTACTGTCTAATTTCGTTTCTGTTTTTTTTTTTTCTGCATTTCCATTCAGGAACCTATCCTTCCATCCTATAGATGAAAGGTAGTTATTCCTACCCTGTAGCAAGGGAGAAATATTTGCTACAGAACTGGCGACCATACCAGGTCGATCCCACAGGATCCCTGGGTTTGTTTTTTTAAAAATTTCAAGTTTCAGTTCAGTTTATTCCCTAGGTTAAATTTTTTGTCAAATCTAGTTTACATCCTATTTATTTATAGTTTCTATTTCTGTCGAGCCTCCACAAGGAAAATTCGAGTCCATTTGGCCACAGTACAGGTTACTGTCGGTTGGATCTGACTCAAGATAAAAAAAACTCCCAGTTCGTAGTAGGTCTCACTTATCGGGCCTAAATAGGGGACCAGGTCACTCATTTAGGCCTCACAGGTGCGACTAAGTTTCCCTTTTCCCCCCGAAAGGTGCGACTTCCTTCGGAAAGACAGACCACTTTTGTCTGCAAAATATGAGCGACCCCCTTGTCTATTTCTGGAAAAAGTTGGCAACCCCCTTGCCACATTTGACCCAAAACATGCGATTTGTCACTCAGAAGTTGGTTTTTAATAACTAAGGACTGTCAGTGAGGCTCAGCCACCTTTTTCCAGCACAATTGTTTCATTTCTGTTTCTGTTTATGTTAATCACAATTTCATGTATAGAACAAAGTGTAAGTTAAAAAAATTTAATGGGTTAATGAATATAGCTGAACTAAAACTAACCTAAAATCAATAGTCTTGCATACCCTTCCTACTCTACCCAGTCATCACCCTTCAGGGTATTTTGGGATAAGACAAAGGGCACAGCTCATATAGTAATAGGCCCTTCACCCAATATTGTTCAAAACCACTAAAAACGGGTGACTTGGAAGGTAGAGGGGGTAGAGAAGGAGGGCTTCTCATGGCGCTAAGTGTCCTCCCTATTGACCAACCTTGCACCCAGGAGGTGACCTATGGATATATGGATGGGCTTAGTCCCATTGTGTTGAGAGCCCAACACCTTCTCCTGATTGAATAATAATATAGGTGTAAGGTAGTCACCTAGTTAGGCTATCACAATTCAGGGTAAAAAATGGTATCTGTCTACAAAATTTCTATTTATTTACTGCTTTTAACCACAATATGATGAACTCTATGGAATATTCATAAACCATTTGCAGCCACCAGACAATAGAAAAAAAAAGACATACACACCATACCACGTAAATCAACCCAACTCAGTTCATGATGCTGAGAGAGCCTCTAAAATTTACAAATTTACGCTAAGTCAAAAATATGTAGTCTTTGAGGACATAAGTCCCTGACTGCCTCAACCATGGGAAGTACTTGGGATCATTCCAGAAACTCATTGTGAGGAGTACCACGGGAACCACAAAGTAGCTGGCCGCTGAGAGGAATTGCAAAGTGAAATGGGCAATGACCCCCACCGATTGAGTAGAACGTCCATGAGGAAAAATCCAAGCACTTTCTTCTGGCAGTCTTGGTGGCTGAGTGACCACCTACAGCCAATAGGAAGCCATTTGAAACTGGGGTCCAAAAAATAATTTCCACCAGTTTCATACACAAATCTAACACAATTGATCCCTCATGATCTTCCTCATGCCTAAGAGGTGAACCACCACAATTTGTGTCATTGAACTGACATCATTGAGACCATTCTCGATGACCTCTCACACCATCAGAAGGCCACACAGCCTCTGATTCAGATTTAGACCCATATCACTCTGAACCAAACCTGCACACTGCACCATCAAGCCCCATGGCTGGTGCAAACCCGAATCCATTTTTTGGCATAGCCGTCGCTGGTGGACTGATGTCCACACCACAAAATATCACCAAAAACCCTACAGATGGCCCCAGCATGGTTATGTAAACTATGATAAGTCAACTGCCACCACCCATAGTGACCAGCCAAGCTGTCCCACCAGCAACGCATGAGGGCAGTGGCCCTTCCACCTACACTGCTCCCCCTGTCATACATGGGGGTAGTGGCACTTCCACCCACATTGTCCCTCCCACCACACTTGGGGGCACTGGCCCATCTACAACGGAGCCACAAGTACCCCCAGCTATGCAGGTGCATTATGCACCTACAAACCCCACGACCATTGCTGCCCCATCTCACATCAACCTGGGGTCAAACCTGCCTTTCATGGCTCATCTCAACCTGCCTGATTTGGCTCGGTTAACAAACGAACCCATCCTCCATCAAACATTTTGGCCTCCCATGCCAACCAAAATATGCTCAGATATTCCCAAGTTTAAAGGGAAGGCAGGGGAGTTCCCCCAAAACCACATCATGACATTTCATCTATGGTGCTCATCAAACAACATCGTAGATGATTCGATCAAGATAAGACTATTCCAATGCACCCTCATAGGTGCCGCAGCCAAATGGTACATTCAACTACCACAAGCCAAGTACCCATATTTCAACTCCCTGGATTTCATGTTCCTACAATATTTCCAACTCCCCGTCAGATATGACGAAGGGGTGGAGATCTTGTTATCTAGCCGCCAGAATAATGCGGCCCATATAACCGACCACATCCATAGGTGGAGGCAATGCCGTAGTCTGTGTAAGATCTAACTCAATGACAAGATCTTCTTAGATTGGTTCCTCAAGACCTTGCTCCCACCCATAGCAAAGGACGTTGCATCTAAACGTCCCCAATCTGAATAAGAAGCCATCTTGAAAGCCCAATAGTTCGATCTGATTTATGCATAGTCTGGGTACCTTTACACTATCATTCCATACACTCCTCACGTGGGCACCTCCTACCAAGATGCACCGGGGGCATCCCATGCTGCAGATGGCATCATAGGCTTGGTCTACCAACAACCACAACACCGTCTGACACCACCTGTAGTACCACCACAATCAAGCAACACTGCCAGTGTTGCCTACCAAAACCAAACTTCAGACTATGCAAGAATGGTGTCCCAGTTCGGAGCCACAACTTCTTACGCACAACCTGTGCCATCGCAGTAGGCTCAGGCCTTGGCTTGGCCAACATATCAATACGCGAGGCAAGTGCCCACATTTGTGGCACCGTCGCTGCAAGCTGTTCAATCCCCCACCCCTGCTCCACCTGCTCTGTTGGGACAGGTGTTTGCACAACAACCAAACCCTCCCAACAATGTCGTGGCTAACTAGCCATCCCAAAATCCTCCATAACCAAATGCACCAAGATGCAATGCCCCGTTGCATACAAACCAACCATGCACACTCTATGAGGTCTACGGGCACTACACATTCAAGTGTCCCTTCATGGGTCGCGCCAAGCAGGCCATTAGGAATGAGGTGAAACATGCCACCAACACAATAGACCAAGACCAACCCAACCCAGCACCATAAGGACCTCCTCCTATGGTGCTCCAAAACCCACTACCAGTCCAAGGGTTGGTAGAAACCACACCCCCTCCCCAACCCAATCCTAATGCTCCGAAGGCACCTCCCATGACAGAAATAGGTGTCCACCACCTGCTAGCTATGACAACTGAAGAGGTCAATCTACAAACTAGATGAAATCAGTACATAACCAACACTGAACCCACTAACCCATCAACGAAATCAACGTCTAAAACAATCAATGCACCTCTTCAGTTACCCCCTTTCCCACGCCCCCCCATATGTCAGGTTGCCAATAATGCCACACCTAGAGCTACTGTCAGCTACAACATCGTGGATGATCTGGACCAAATGCCAACTGCCATGTTCGCTCTTGAGGTACTCAAAACATTCCCAATGCAGCAGAAAGCCTTACTAGCCGCCCTTGGGGTTGTAGACCCCTCCAAGTCCAAGTTGATCACATTCGACATGAAGAATGGAGAACTGCTCATGCTATCAACCATCCCTTTCAAATGTGGGTGTCTATCCGGAACCTGGTTGTACACCAGTGCATAATGGATGAGGGGGCATCTACGTGCGTTATGTCTACCCTAGTCTGGCAGAAACTTGGATCCCAAATTCTACAACCATCCTATACAACTTTGCGGGCTTATGATGGTCATCCCACTAAATCCCAAGGAATCCTCCCCCATGTCACCATCACATTAGCCGAGAAGACAGTTCTAATTGACATAGAGGTTGTCAATGCTCAATTGGACTATAACCTTCTCCTCAGAAGAAGTTATATGTACACAATGAGAGCTTTTGCATCAACTGTCTTCCGTCTCATGATGTTCCCCCATGAAAGGAAGATTGTGACAGTTGATCAACTAACTTATCATGATCCGCAAAGGTTAACAACACCCGCCAACGTTATCCTTACCATCAACACCATTGATATGCAAGGGATGACCACACATGCCAATGTCATCCCTATGGTCAACACCATGCTAGACAGACAACATACCAGCCACCCCATTGTTGAATGTGGGCCCTGGGTTGTTTGCTGATACCACCATGATGGCTTCTTTCCCCTTAGTGTCACCACCACTGACACCAAAAGAGACTACGGACTTATGCATGCTCTCATCCAGCATTGTTGCACCCAAACAACAACCGCAGCCACAGCCCCAACCGCAACCACAACATCGTCCGTAGCCGCAACATCAACATCAACCACAACATCATCCACAGCCGTAGCATTATGCACAACCGCAACCCCAACTTCACCCCCACATACAACCATCAAGGAGTTATCTAGGCTCCTCTCCAGTCCATACAATTCCATTCCTTTTCCCCCACCCGGTGTCATGAGCAAGCCAGTAATGGCCACCCTAATCCTAGCCAACTCTACATTGGGAATTCCTGTGTCGTATCTTGATCCACCAGCTCAACCACCAATGCCCCAGGTATTCTTAACCCCCATGCAACCCATTGCGTTCAAGTCTTATCCTCCACCTGGCTTGCAAAAACCAACCATCGCACCTGTACCCACACCGCCCCACCCGAAAAGGGCCAGGGGCAAGAATGCGAAAGCTACTATAAAACCTTAGCATATCTGTCGTTGCGACATCTGTGAGAAACAGGGCCATCCAACTCAGAACTGCCCTGAGATGCCAATGATCCACATGCATTTGGACGCCATGGATATAAATGAAAACCTCCCCATGGTTGAGCTTCCAAGCGCACCAACAGTGAGAAACAAGTCATTGAGAACAAAAGATGCTTGCACCCTTTGCAGACGATATGGACACTATTCTCACCACTGTCAAGACTTTCCCAAGTTCTGAATGGCTTTAGCCAACCTCTGTCAACATTCCCTTGAATTTGAGATCACCCTGATTGAAGAAGTTCACCCCCACCTCCTTCTTTAGACACCATGTCCATTTACATGATGTCCATTTCTATAGACCCTCTTATCTACACCATCACCAACAGTCCATCAGACCCATCTCTTTCGTTGTTTCCACAACTGTAGCTCCATCCACAGCCGCAACCTCAATCGCAACCTCAACCTTAGTTACCAAGGAAACAATGGGGTTCATTCCCAATCAACATGATCCTTTTCATTTTTATTTTCCTTTTCCTTTTCCTGCCATCCAGGATCATGAGTAAGTCTGTCTTGGCAATCTGGAATCTACAGGATTTCACACTGGGAGATCTTATGTGGTACTTTGAACCACCTACCATACCTCTGAGGCCCCAAGATGTGTTGACTCATGTCCAGCCAATTGAGATGATGTTGCACCTACCTCCAGGTCCATCAAAGACCCTCCCATCTCTAGGCCTTCCCCTCTTCGTCCAACATACACTGGGGGCAAGGAAACCAAAGCCACAACTAATACCATTTTCATGATATCTAGCACCAGTTTCCCTTTCGCCTCATCGGCTGTGGAAGATCCACCTAATCTATCCCAGCACCACTTACGTGATGACGGAGATATATGTAAGACTACCTTCAGTTTTACCCCATTCCCTTTAAACCATAGTGTGGAATCGGTTCTTCCCATAAAAGACCATATTTCTTCATCCCGCCTTTCCAATGACCTTCGTCTTGACAAGGAGGCATACCTCTTCACTGACTCAAACAGTCGACTCTTGAATAAGCTACTCAATGGGCTCCACCTCAAGAGAGTCTAGGCCTGATATAACCACTATGAGTCCCTTATAGCATAGTTTTTCCCTTTTTTGTTTTGCAATGTTTTTACCACAATTCAAAGACCCCCATTCAGGGTAGCACCATTAGCTTCTAATTCAAAGTCACCCGGAACCTGTTTAAGACACCCCTCACACCTCTGGGCCCAAATTTTTATCTCCTAAGGAGACCATCATCTCATCTTTAACAAGTAATTTTTGGGACCGCTTCCCAGAAGTTACCTCGATTTATGAGCCACACCATGGTGATGCAAGTGTCTGTGGACCTGTACTTGCATAACTCTTTCCTACCGCTACTCATGCGGTTTTTCAAGCCATTGCCCGTAAGGAAAATCATTTTTATTTTGTAACACATAGCTGTCTACTCCATCCATCACACCTCAGGAAGATCTCTGGACCATCGTTCAGAAGATGAATCATTTTTTTTTGCATGTATTTGGCATATAACTGCCTCTAGACTTGCACTCACATCACATGTAGTCAAGTCCATCCACCACAATTCACACATGACTCTCCTGAACTCTATCTGAGAGCCACCTCGGTTGCGTGCCTCTGTTGTGATCTATCCTGTGCATGTATTGGTATGTTTGAGAGCCATCTGCTCCATCCATACTGCGGGGATGACCTTTGGACCACGGTCCACCATCCCGACATGGGGAATCTCTTGTGCCACCACAATCAGTTGACCATATTAGAGTTTCATTTAATCTCTTTTCTGACTCCTAAAAATAATGAAAAGATTGCCGAGCATAGATGCTTCCTTTCTCGCTCATTAAAGTATAAGAAAGGATGTCTACATCGTCTCCTTTACATCCTTTTGCGGACTATGTAGACCATCAAATGAAAAGGACCACGTTGGCATATTCAAGCCAAGACCGTTCCCCTCTGTATACTTTGATTCTTTCTCGGGAAGAGGGGCCACACTTTATGACAAAGCTCACCATGGGTTGTCATCAACCTCTTTTCCAGCCTTCTCATCAAGAAAAGATTCCTGAGCAAACTTGGTTTCGTTAATGATCGTAAAAGTATCTGAATGACCGTCCAGTCAGTATAGGTTTAGCCTTTTCTGGCCTGATTGGACTACCAATGGTAAAGAAGTCCCTCATCCCCCAAAGGATGGGTGAGCTCTCCTATGTATACTTTTATCCTTTTTTCAGGAACATGAGACTACCAATGAAAAAGATCCCCCACTAGAGTCTTCTTTGTGCTTTTAGACTCTCTAAAATTGAAAGCACCATAGAGCATTTACTTTCTCAGGCTCGCCCAAAATCCATGAGATCGTACCATAATGATGTCTCTAGACACCACCCCATAGAAAATAGTTTGGAAGCATTCCCCCTTTGGGTCACCTTTGTTCAGAGTACTCTGCAATGTGTCTTCCTTGGATCCCATCAATATCAAAAGTGTCTACCTCCCCCAAGTATTTCCCATCTGCAGTGACATTCCCGGTATTATAGCTATGATTCCATTCCCATGAGTCAATTTCATTTGCTGCCTAGTTTGTCCTGCCGTCATACTCTAAACAAAGGAAGTTTGAGTCTACTACACTCCCCTGCCCCTATTCAACTCTTTCCCTACCCCCCCGATTCAGTGGGTCAGTCCGCAGATTGTCTCACATCTTTTGGTTATCTTCCTCATGCTTCTGGTCAAGGAAACACCATTGCCTTGACCAGGGGCAGGTCTCCCTCTATCGACGAAAACACACACATTCCAAAGGATAGACCCAGAGGTGCCTGTATCATGGTTTCATTAACCTCATTGATGAGTTCCTTGGACCACTTGAGAGGAGTCCTTAATGCTTCTCGGTATGGTTGTTTCTCATGTGCCCGACTCCAACTACATCATCGCATCGTTGAGATTCATACAGGGTATTGGTCCGTATAGTATTTGGTCGAAGACCCCAGATGTCACCTGACTCTAGCACATTGATGAATCTATTTGAGGGACCTAAATAGGTTATGTCCCTTATGATTCCTGGGTTGCGTTGGAGATAGTGTTGAGAATCCTCAGCAGCACTTCTATATAGATTTATGATTGATGCAACATACTTGTACCACAGAGACTCTGACTCTCCATCAGTGAGTCCATATAGCTATGTATCGTTACAGATCCAGCAGGCTATCAGTCATGAAGATATAGCATTCCATGAGAATTCCATGGGTCCAATGTAGCAGTTCTTCATATTAGTATTGTATTCAGCCTCTAATTGAGGCAACCATTATTGTATCATCAGTTGTATATGATTAGCTCTTGTATTATAGAGCATAGATCACATTATTCTTTTGACATTGTTACGAGCATGGGGATGCCTGCCTCGTCCATGTACATGTCACACATTATTTGTATCCCACCCATTGACGGGAACCATATTAATACAAAAACCAAAAGCCACCATGCCCCAGCACCGAAAGCACCACCTCTCCGCAGAAAATCCTATAATGTCTGTCCGCCATACGATGAGCTCCTACCCTCACACATCAGGGGAAAATCTGTTAACCCAAAAAAACCCTCACTCAGCTCTACATGGCCTACACCACCCAAGGACACCAATGCATGACCCTCATTTCACCCCATTAGACCCCCAGACCCTCAAAAAGGCTTAAGAATGAGCAAAAGGGCTTAAAACCCCCAAAAAGAGCCTAAATAAGTTCTCTTACGGGCTGAAGCCTCCAAAAAGGGGATAAAACCCCTAAAAGGAGCTAATAACCCTAAAATGAGCTAAAGTTAGGGTGGAAGGGGCTAAAATCCCAAAAAGGGGCTAAAGCCCCAACGAGGGGCTTAAAACCCTAAAAATCCCCAAAAAAGCTATAAATGGAGGGGTGGGGGTCACTCTAAAAACACTTCTCCCTTGCATAATATTATGCTTCCCATGGATTCCTTGAGACCCTTTATCTCTCAAGCCACCCACACCCCCTCTCATCCATTCATTCTCCCATTGAGCCATAGCTCTTCCATTGCCAAGAGAGAGAGAGATAGGTGCTTCTCCTAGCCAAGACATGGTGGCCCATTCCACTAAAGAGAAGGTATACATGTGTATTTTGTTTTGTTTTTTTTATTTTATCTAACCCATTGCTTGTTTGCAGGTTTCCATGTTTTCTTTGCAGGTTTTCTGATATGTTTTTACAGGTTATTAGGGCTGAACCCTAACTATGTTTGTAGAGGGGTTCTCTGTTTGTTATTTTTCATTACTATCTAGTTTCGTTTCTGCTTTTACTTTCTGCATTTCCATTCAGGAACCTATAGCAAGGGAGAAATCCCTGCTACAAGTCCCATTAACCTACCTTTGTGGTCATTTGTGAGAAATTAATATTATTATCTTATATTATCTTTATCTATAGGTTGCCACAAAAGAACTCAAACTTCAAGATACCAATACTAATAAATCATTGCAATTTTAATATTCTAGATCCTACATGAAATAATATATGAAACCTACCATCAAACTCTTTATTTATTTTTTTATACCTTTCTACAGGATTGTTTTAAGGATGCTACATGTCTAAGTTTCCACAATTTTGATACTACCATGAACTTCAAAACTGTTGAGATTTCTTAACAAGGTTTATTTTCAGAGCTAGAGTCCCTAAACCTCCAAGAAGAGATGATATGATCTTACTATGACCTAAAAATTGTTCATAGTTGTTGTTTGGCACCTCCATAGGTTGTTGTTGAAGTTTCAAGCCATGGTCTTGTTGGCAAGCAAAACCCTCCGGAGCAATTTGAACACAAAAAAAATTTCAAATATGTCATTCGAAATCAATCTTTTGAACAACATTCGATAGCATAACCTTAATCAACACTTATCTTTAGATATTTTAGGAGTGCCGTTAGAATCTTTGATTCTGAAGGTACTCCCAATAATAGTTAATTGTTTGATTGATTTAGGGGGAATAACATCAGTTTATGTTGAGTTTGAATCTCTCATTTCTTTTGATCATTTGGAGAAATTATAACCCTGAAAGTTAGTAGCTCCTAATTTCACAACATTTATCACTCATGCATATTCGAGGTCGAATGAATTTATTACATCAATGATTTTTTACTATTAATCTAAGCAAGTTGCTACATGATATGAGAATTGTTTCTTTTCAGTTTATATAGGAGATCTAACAAGCTTTTTCACTTCTAAAATATTTATTTTCATCATGTTAATCAGAAGGATAAAATTGTATTTAATATAATTTTCGTAAGTTTCACATTATTATACATTTATCCTCATTACGAATTTTGTATTTTTGAAGTGAGTCAGTATTAAAGTCTGTCATAAGGGGCTAAGATGATTTTCAGAGTTTTGATATCAGTTTGGTTACATTATTCTTTCCTTGTCATTATAATATCGACCCTGATTCTAATTTCATCAATTACATTCTTATTTAGTAACCTTGTTATTGTTGATATTCAATGATGAAGGATTAGGGCATGGTAACCATTAAACTAAGCTTTGAAACGATCAGTTTTCTAGGCTATCACATCATTATGAAGAATGTCAATCAGTGTTGATGCTATGATTGAAATTGGGGGTTTTTGATATCCACATAACCTAAATGTTTGCCATCTGTTGATTTGCCATCATGCAAATATCACACTTAAGCCGTCGCTCACTAGATTTTTCTGTATACCATTATGGTGTGGTAATTGTTCTCCAAGTCCCATTAACTTGTCAACTCGCAAGTATGATGACTTTGCAGGAAAATTCACTATTCTTTGGTGAAATTGGGCAGTTTGGAGTGTTAATTGATATGTGTGGATTCTGGATAAATCGAATGCGTGTTTTATTCTGGCTTTTGAAAACCCTAAATTTTTTTGTAATCACTACCATGGCTCCTGTTTCAAGATTTGAACTCATAGGAGATGAGTATTTGGATGCTTCCCTTGAATGCCGCAAGGTAGTGCTTAGGGTTGGATGGCTAGGGTTGTTGCAGAAGTTCTTCGGGTTCAACTTGGCAATTTCCTAGGAATTTGCAGCATCATTTGATGGGATTAAAGCATAGGTTGGGGATGCCGAATTGAGGTTGATATAATAGTATGTTTCTCATGCCATTGGTTTGCCACAGACAGGTGAACATTGGCATAAGGGAAAGCATGTAAAAAATGATGACTAGAAGGAGTTCCTGACTCCAGCTCATCGTCAAACAAAGTATAAATCCAGTTTCCCTTCTCGACTGCTCATGAAAAATTGGCATTCTCTGCTCAAGCTTGTTATTAGGTACGTCACCTGTGAAGGTCGACTTTCCCAAACAAGTTTTATCACCTTCGACTTTTAATGATCTTTAAGGGACATCCTGTGAACATGCCATACTATTTCTTGAATAGTCTACATAAGATGGCCTGTACCTATCAAATCAATGTAGGGGATAAGGAGAGAAGTATGTTTCATCATGGATTGATTAAAATACTCATGTCCTACTCACTAGGAGAATTAGGGGATACTTGGGAATCATTCCTTATATGTAATGGGTTTGGTGAGAATGAATAATGGCCCAGACAGAGGCCTAGAACTAGACGTAGATGTATCAATACTGAAGAATTTGAACATTAGTTAGAAGAGTCTAGTTCTCAAGGTGATCTAGACAATGAAGTGTCTGAACCTAGTCGAACCCTAAGTACCAGTGATGTTAAAGTCGAGTCTGAAACAAAACCTAAAATTCATGTTGATAATTCTTAGCCTTGAGTAAGAAAACTGGCAATCACAATACCCTGTCAAAATAAGGATCTTCCTCATTTACAGGCTAACATTAGTCAGAAACCGGCTAAAGACAAAATTAGCAGAGTACTAAGTAATCAGGCTATTCGTAGGACTACTCGTAGTATGACAGCTGCCTTGTTCACTAGAGGAGACCTGAGTATTGGGGATGTCCCTGCTATTGAGGTAATTGATTCCTTAGAACCTCATCCCAATCCAGCTCCAATTGGTCCAACCTTCCTGGATCTGAAATATGTGTCTGTCTCCGGGAATAATGTTGTTGATATTCAACAAGTAAATCATGAATGTGATGTGGATCGAGAAATTGATCAGAAGCCCTACATATTTGAGGAATATAGAGAAGGGTCGAATGTAGGATCAAAGGAACAAATCAATCAAAACCATTATGCTCAAGTCATTTCATCTCTAGAAACTGACTTAAGGAAGGCTTAGGTTCTCAAGACGTTTGCTATGGATGAAATTGCAGGTCTGAAAACTTATTTATCTTCTTGGATTGAAAAGTGGAATCTTTTGAGGGAGAAGAAGCTTAAGTATAAAGCTCAAGTTAAAAGGATTCTGTTGATAAATCTAAGGTTGATCAAACAGAATAAAATTGCTAACATCAGGACTGTTAGATTCAGAGCCAAGTTAGATGAGGCGAGAATAAATGTGCCAATTTGACTTTCTGTCGAATCAGCCCTTAAAATTTGACATTTCTATTTTCTGTAATGAATTCCAATTTTTGTCTTATGGTTTAAATCTTCAATTATGCATGTAGATGATTTTAAATTAGCCTCTACAGGTCAGTAATATCTTGGATTTTGTCAGTTTTGATTCTTGGTGCAAAGCTTTCTTATTTAATAAGGATATCTATAGAATTAAAATTCTGCAGACATCCTATTTATTTCTATATGATTGTTAGTTGCACTTTGCTAACAGATTCTGTTTAAAATCACCAGGTATTAATGAGTAGGTGAGATGAAGCTAGATGCCATGTTGCATTTGTGATTTTGACTGTCTGGTGTTTTACCATTGGAGGCTGCTTTGAAAATGCAATTGATTGCTATCTTGTTGTTTCTATACTCCTTTTTCGAGCATCAACAGTGTGGATTTCTGAATATACTGATGACACATTTTGGGGAATAATGATACTGGATTTATCCAGTAAATTAGTTATTTTCTTGTGCGTTATTCCTTCTTGATGGTTACACAACTACATACCTATGATCCTAGTCTTTTCTTGGTCCTATATTCGGATAAAATCCATGTATTACCATGGAAATAGGAGATTTAGTTAATTAGTTGTTGTTTTGGCTCCCTTTATAAACAAGTTTCAAACATGAGTAAAGGGTTCGATTTCTAAGACTTATGGGGAATTAATATTTTCAGTTTCATATAACATTCTATTGTGCTGGTGTTTTCTGGAATTTCTTCTGAAGATCACTTGATGCTACAGGATAGTGAAGACCTTAGCTAAGTCTTCAAGCTGTTTTATGATGTGTTAATGATGGTTCTCCTTTGTTAAATTTCACTTTCATATATATATATATATATATATATATATATATATCGTCATATTATATGTGAAATATTCTTTCATGGATTTCAAATGATTACATTTTCTTGAAATGTTAATGATTTGTTATTATGTTGGAAATGAGTGAGCTTCTTCACATTTTTCAATTGATTATGAAACTATGTTACATGAATTATTAACTTGTAAGCTGACATTGTTCTCCCTACATGTTAGTATATGACTGTATCTATTATGTTTCAGGACTGTGTTATATTTATTTGATAATAAGTTTTAATTTCTGCTCGAATTTATCTTGTAATGAAACATTATCTTATTGCGAGGTAATTCAGATTTAGTTCTGTTTACTGTAGACTTTTCTAACAGTTCAGAATTATAGATCACCTTATACTTTAAGACCTTTTGTCAAATCATCAATTCATGCTCTCAGTTGAGATAGATAGCTTGCATTTAGGTCATCATAGGATAGAATTGGGAGCTACTATTTTCTGCACTTAGGTCAAGATAATCTTTAGCATTAGATAGTCATTAGGTTAAATCTCTCTGATTTGATAGAATATTGGGTTAAGCAAATCTTTTCGCACATACACCTAGAGAAACTCTCTATTTTGAGAACACATTATACAGGCAGCAGGGCCTTGATCCTATGAAAGACAGTTACTTTAAACATACACAAGATTACACTAAGTCGAATGTGTGGGATGTCTTTCCGTAAGTTGGCCTAGGTCACATTAAATGGCCAATAGGTCTATACACAAATACAACCAAACTTGCCTAAAATCCCTCCTTTTCATCTAAATAATGGATGATATTTGACCCTTTTAATATAAAGTCTATAGGTCATATATATCTTTTATCACTGTTAAAAGGTTGAGAATAGGCCTAATTGTGCACATGTGACTAACACTAGGGTTTAAGTTGATAGGACATCACCCTATTTTCTCTTTATTATCGCTTCTCCACCCACAAGACTACCCAAATATGAGACTAAATTGTTTTTGGAGTTGGGAGGCTCAGATATGCCATAATTTCCCAAATTATTCCCAGCTTAATAGATTAGGTTGTTTTAACCATAGAAATTTCCCATAAATTCAAAATGGTTGTTGATTGAGCGTTGATAAACCCTAAAAAATATCCCAAAATGCCTAAATAGTGCCTAGAATTTTTCTTGATCCTGATTTAAGATGGGGCCTTGCTTCAAGACATTATGCCACTAAAACCAGGTTCAGTACATTGTGCGGACCTTTTTACTATAAGAGATTAATCCAAAAAGGTATGTCTTTACCATTTATGTCTTTTGAGCTCATTCCATCATAATTCTCCAAATATTAGAGGCATGCAAGTTCAAAGTTCATATAATTGGGAAACAATGTGAAGGGAGGCATAAATGAGAAGCACAAAAATCAACTCCACTAGTGTTGCAAGCTGCTAAACTAATGTACTTAATCAGATAGAATGTCCATCAATTAGAAAGTTTCCAAGCATCAATAGATATACATATATGAACTTTATGATCAATGGGAAAGAACAGTAAGGCTTAGCTATTCAAGAATCCATTAAACAAAGACTATCAATGTATACAACAAGATAATCATTCGCTCATGTAAGAAAGATGACATATGTGTAAACACAGAGAAAACAATCTGACTATGAACCAAAATGAATCTTTAATCATTAGATAACCATTAAGTATTCAACACATCCAAAATACCAAATGATCTTCAATATAGGCTCTTAACCCTTAATTACATTTCAATCCTACAATATATAGATGCATAATAGAAATATCAAATCCAAAACTAATGGATAAAGAGCTTCTTAAGGTTGATTTTAGACTATTAGTTACAATAAAATTGGGATCTAATAATATCTGAATCAATTCTAGATCATATTTTCATGGTCAAACCTTGACCATTATATATTTAGCTATTCCCAATGCCAAGTAGATAGCTATTCAAGTGCCAAAGAAAAATTCACCAATACCTAGAGCCTAGAACATCATCCTCCTTGCTGCGCTAGTCTTCAAGGTGAGCTTGGAACTTGGAGTCCAATTTGGTCAAACTCCTTTGACATTTCTGTAGCAAAACTATACTCTTCTTCTGTGATTTGCAATTGCAAAAATTCTAATTTATCACATTGTCCATTGAATTTTTCTACAAACACACTTGTTACTTGGTTGTGATATCCTTGTAGCCTAGTATAAAAGGTGTAATCTCCTACCCTTTGGAACAATTCCAAGAAGACCGTAAATTCCTGGGAGATTCCAAGTAGAAAGAAAATAGAGCAATTTGAAAACTAGAGTGAGGCAATTTGATTTGAAGACCGGGACAATGCAAGCCACTACAGGAAATAGAAAAATTCATCCACAAAAATTCTTATGCGTTGAATGCTCCCAAGAAGAGTTGATAAAGCTCTCTCAACGCTTTCTTGTCATTAAATAATGGCATCGTAGTCTTTTAGGTCACCTTATCCATGCTCTCTTGAGATGACTTCTTCACGTTCTTTACCCATGAAGAGACTTGGTTGTGGCTGGTACTTGACATTTTTAAATATCATTTAATTTAGTATTTCAAATATTATAATGATTATGCCCTCTTATTGCCTAGGAATTAAGATCTTTGATTTATAACCTTCCCACTTTAAAACCAAGTCTCTTGATGATACATGGCATTTTATCATCATGGGTGTAGGTGTATGTACGAACAAGTACAATAACTAGGGAGGCTTGTAGTCACTAAGGAGACACACCTGGAAATAACTAGGATTTGAACCTAGCCCTTCAAACTAGGGAGGACCAGAACTACAAAGGAGCCACACTTTCTTCCAATATATATTGTACTAAAAGTTTTTATTTGTGGGATGCAACCAATAACTTAAATCTTTCTTGAAGAGGATATTTAGTTAGACTTTAATCATTAAAAAAATCTATATAGAAAATCAGCAATACTCTCCTTTAAAGTTTCACAACTTTAATATGATTATGTACTTGTTTAGAGGTTAATTAAATAATAGTTTCAAATATTATTTATATTTTAAACTAGATGTTGATTATTAATCACTAAATGTTGTGACCTTGTAGAGGTTTCACTCTTTGGTTGCATGCCATATAGATAATGAAGCTGAGAATTGAGAAAAGAAAATATATATTTTCAAGGTGATTTTAGTTTCTATTTGGTCTAGTAATATACACTCTAGATATAGAAATTGTGTGCATAGCTTATCAACTTTATACTAATTAGCAACGAAACTTTCAAGGTGAATTTAGTTTGTGTTTAGCTCAGTAGCATGATGTAGCTAAGCTAAATAAATTTTTTGCATACTACATATTAATCAACTATATGGATAAAACTAGGGATAAAGAAGAGTAATGTGTTAAGATTTATGGGAAGAATGCCTCTTTTTAAAATGTGTAGTTGTAAGACAAACTCTTATTTTATTTTTGGTGTGAAAAATTGAGAAATAGTTTTTTAGGCTACCCTAA